>JACVVK020000743.1:12500-162500 GCA_018292915.2 Batillaria attramentaria | reverse complement strand
CATCAGTCGCTTTTTACAACGGTGGGCTTTCGGACGACACACACATGTGTAAGACAAACTGCAAAAACGTTTGAGGAGCGTGATGCTGTGTTGATTAGTACAGAAGCACTGACAAGAGGCAAAGGCTGACGGGACGGCCATAATGGCTCCAGTACACGGAGGGAAAACAGTCTCTTTCAGAAAGAGAAAAATCGAGTTGACCAGTATCGGATTGTAAGCTGATTTTTCCAAGAACAAAAGAGAGGGGTGTGAATAAATGAAGCTGGTCGTGGAAAAGAAGAAGGAGGGAGCAAATATTTCGACGTGCAATGTGAACTAGAACGGCAAAACCATTATGCCTCACGTGTACGACCATTTCAAACACCAGAAATTGTCAGTAGACAAATGAGGGGAAGTAACTTCTAAACTGATGCCTGATTACTCCAATTTGTCTCGCTTCCTTCTACATACATTTTCATTCAGCTAGTAGTACGACCGTCAAGCACAATTTGGTGCTGCTGGTGACTAGTTCTTTAGCAAATGCTAACGCTGATGTCTCGAACACTTGACAGACGGCAGACTTGATGACTACAACACAGACTCACTTTGTTACACACGTGAGTCAAAAACACGAACGAAATGTGATGTACATTGTTTTGCAATGATTTCACAGGCTTCTACTTACCCAGTTGCCGCTACCACGCTTTGGGTAGTAAATCCGAAGGCGAACAGTAAAAGCCATGGCCGACACATGATGCATATATCTGGTCAGACATGCTTGCTGTCTTTGGATGGACAGCTAGACATCCCTTGTCAAACAAGGCTGCGCTTTCATGGCGTTTCAATTATGACGCAATACGCAAAAGAACAAACACGTCACCGAGGACTCTTCTGATAGACATTGGTGTACGTCAAGCAGCAATGACGTCTCTCTCTCTCTCTCTCTCTCTCTCTCTCTCTCACACACACACACACACACACACACACACACACACACACACACACACACACACACACACACACACACACACACACAGACAGACGTAAATTGAGGAAATATTATTAAATTACAGCAAGCAGTATTGTATCGATTTATTGAACTTATATACCATTCAACTGTAAATGCATATCAAAAATACCAGTATAACGGCATAGAAAGGTCTGCCGCGCATTACTTTTTGTTTTTGTTTTATTCTTTCTCTTCATTCTTAGGCGTCAACGCTTACCGAGTTTGTTTGCGCTGTCACTTTCTTATTCGACGCCAAGACCAACCCCATCTCCTTATCTCCCCACCCCCGTCCCACGCACTCATTCATTTTCCCTTTTCTGTCCATCCTTTTCTCATTTTGTATACTGTACTCCTTTCCTTTTTTTTTTTCTCTTAGTCACTATCTCTGTCCTCGAAGTAACTGCCCCCCCCCCCCCTTATCGTGTTTTTCCTCCTCTGGTTCCTTCGTCTGCCTTCTTTTCACCTTGCTTCTAGTCTTCAACTTTGTATCTAGTTTTATCCTACTTTTTGCTATTTCTCTTTTGTCTTTTACGCTCCGTTTTATCCTCTTTTCTCCCATCACCGTCCTTTTCTTTTTCGGCGCCATCTTCGGTTTTTTTGTTGTTGTTTTTTCAGTTGTCTTTTCGTCGCCTTTCGTTTCGTTTTTGTCATGTTTCGTTTTCGTCTCTTACATAACAACCTTGATTTCTGTATTTCCTTCACCCTCTTTTTCTTTCTTTTCGAATGTCTTTATTTTTATTTCCCAAGTCAACCTGTGAAGCCTTCTCTTTGTCGGCTGCCATTGTCCCACTGTCTTCTGATTTGCTGCAGGCTTTATTTTTGTTTTTGTCTTCGTGAAAACTTGTGTCCCATCCTGTGATTTCTCCGTCTTCGTCTGAGCCATCTGTTGGTTTCCTAAGCTTTTTCGAAAGCTTCTGTGCCATTTTGTGATTTCTCCGGGTTTTTTTTTTTTCTTTGTCTTTCTGTCTCTTTCTTTTCAATTGATGCCGTCTCGTTTTTAGTTCCCACATCTGCCTCTGATGCCTTTGCTTTGTCTTCTTTCATGGACCCTGTTTTGTTTCCATTTGTTTTCCCGTTACTTGTTCCCATCCCTCTTAGTTTTCGTCTATTCCTTGACAACAGTAATTTCTTTATTTCCTTCGTCCTGATTTCTTTTCTTTTCGATTGATATCGTCTGGTTTTTGGCTCCCACATCTGCCTGTGGAGCCTTCTGTGACCCTGTCTTGTTTTCATCTGCTTTCCAATCACTTACTTTTCCATCATTTTTCAGCTTTCGTCTCTTCCATAACAACCTTCGTTTCTTTATTTCCCTCGCCCTGATTTTCTTTCTTTCCGACTGACACCGTCTGTTTTGTTGCTCCCACATCTGCCTGTGACGCCTTCTGTGACCCTGTCTTGTCTTGATCTGCTTTGAAGTCACCTACGTTGCCATCATTTTGAGTTTTCGTCCCTTCCATAACAACCTTCATTTCTTTGTTTCCTTCGCCCTGATTTTCTTTCTTTTCGATTGATACCATCTCGTTTTCTTTTCCCACATCTGCCTTAGAAGCCATCTTGTCGTCTGTCATTTTCTCTAGCGGAGAAGCAATTCTCCCTTCAGGCTGCATCTTCGTTTTTGTCCTGGTGGAAACTTCTGTGCCATCTTGTGATTTCTCCGTCTTTTCCTTGATGACAACTTCCGAGCCATCTTTTGGTTTCTCGTTTATTTCTTTTTCGGACACTTCTGTGCCATTTTGTGATTTCTTCGTTTTTTCTTTGGTGGAAACTTCTGTGCCATTTTGTGATTTCTCCGTTTTTTCTTTGATGGAAACTTCTGTGCCATTTGGTGATGTTTCTGTTTCTTCTTTAATGGAGACTGTTCCACCCTTGCCTTGTTTCACATTGCTTTTCGTCAACTTTTTATATTTTGGTGTAGGGCTTTTGTTGTCTCCAGCTTCACTCTTCTCTTTGCCATCCTTTCCAGTTTTTGTCTTTTCCATAACAACCTTCATTTCCTTATTTTCTTCGCCCTTTTCTTCTTTCTTTTCGACTGATATCGTCTGGTTTTTTGCTCCCGCTTTTGCCTGTGAAGCCTTCTGTGGCAGTATCTTGTTTCCAGTTTTTGTCTCTTCCATAACAACCTTCATTTCCTTATTTTCTTCGCCCTTTTCTTCTTTCTTTTCGACTGATATCGTCTGGTTTTTTGCTTCCGCATTTGCCTGTGAAGCCTTCTGTGACAGTATCTTGTTTTCATTTGCATTCCCGTCACTTACTATTCCTTGCTTTTCAATTTCTTTCTCTTCCATAAGAACGTTGATTTCTTCATTTCCTTCGCTATCCTTAGCATTCTCTTCGCTTGAGAGCGTCTCCCCGTTCATTTCCGCTTCTTCCATCAGAGCTTTTACGCTCTCTTTCACTGAACAGATTTAAAGAATACCACAGGATAATACTTCAGCAGTGAGTTCCTTGTAGATAAAAGTAACTTTAGTTTAAAAGAAAAAAAAAGCTACCACCTTATCCAGCACAAGAGTACAAGAACCGGGTGGCTGGGTTGTTTTGTTGTTGAGTTTGTGTTGTTTTTGTTGTTGTTGTGGTTGTGGAGAAAGATTTACTGCTGTCTTACCCAATTGTCTTACGTAATCGTCGTCTTTTGTTTTATCTGTTGGGCCCAGGTCGCTAAAGAGGGAATCATCTTGAAGAGGACTCGGCGGAGGCTCTGCAGCATACCGCACACCACAAATCTTATGAGATCTTGAAATTTGCGTGGCTACCATTTTTTAGGCAGATCACTAAGGGATAAAGAGCAAAGGAAAACAAACACGTTTGGAGTGTGCTCGACAAAACGTGCACACAAAAGCAAAACCACGTACATTAAAAGTTCTGATCTTTGATTTAAGGAAATAAAAGGTTCCTCCATCCAAGTTCTGGAAAAAAGCAACAACAACAAAAATAACAATAACAACAAGAAAACCCCCAGACAATTGTACTGAAAAGCACAACTCCCGAAACGTAGAATTTCTGGTGACAGCAGGTGACATTTCGAACGTTCCGTACCACAGTGCATGGGGCTGAAAATCCGATCGGCACTCTGGGGGTGTTATTGGAAAAAAAATCAGCTTCCTAAACTGCTTACATGAGTGCAGTATTTAGAAAACCTTCTACTTTATTTTGAAAATCTAGACCAAAATGAGTCGAAAGTGGCCTCCCTTAAAGTTGTGCCTTTAACTGAATAATAATAATAATAATAGCGTCCATCATAGTGTGCATCACATAGGCGCTTTACCCAATTTCATAGATCCGCGAGCGGGACACAACACATACGCTCACGTGAATCACACGCACTTTCTCGCACACCGGACATCAACAAATTGCAATCACGTGGTTCGAGCTGTCAGCTCAGATATGTAAGTTTCCGAATTTATAGTTGCAAATATCTTAAATTTTTGTGGGCTAAATACTTTTTAAAGCAATACACACCTTCGTCCGAATTCTGGCCGTTCATGCAGACGAAGAGCCTGATTTCCAAATAAGGCACACCGGACCACGTTTCCGGAGTGATGCGGACTGACCGAGTTACCACGGGTTTCGAAAGCTGCACCGTCGTGCCCATATCAGGATTGGCTAGGTTGCCATTGGATATAAACAGCTACAACAAGAGAAGGAGGAGAAACACGTGACCTTCTCACTTTCCCTCGAGCTTGTTGGATCTAAGCCAACGGTAAAATCAGCATGAACCAAGTCACTGAATCGGACGCCATTGATGTTCGACGAGGGAAAGATTATAGTAAATTCAAAATACTTTATTGTCTGTTTAAGAAATCCAGTCTAGAGCCGACAATTGTCTGTGGTCTCAAACATGCTTTGTCGCTTATAAAAAGACACAAATAGTGTACAGTAGTTAAAATTCTTAACATGAAATATAAACCGAAGGTAGAACTAAACGTAAGGTTTAAATACTAATGATCATACATATTACTTAGAAGTCGAAATTCAAAAGTCGTATACAGGATCTGCAAGCATACCAGTGGGCGATGTAGCAGTTATTGCGACCCCCACAAACATCCATAATATACACATGAGAAAAGCTAGCATCACTTTGTTTATACCTTTGTAGGAATCCTACGCCCAGGGAATTTGCAACTAAAACTTTTGCAAACAGACCAAACACCCACCCTACCCATCCACACCACCCCCCACAAACTGAGTCAAGTGAAACCTCTTCATCTGGAAGCAGAGACGTCAGTTCATACCTCCCGCTTGGTATCAGGATCCTCGATGCTGATCACCTGGTTGCTGGTCGAGACGTACGTCACCGTGTAGCTGTCGATGAACCCACGTCGCTTCCCCAACGGCCCGAACATCGCTCCCCGGCGGCCGCGCACCTCCCAGCCCAGCATCGACATGGGCCTGGTGGTGTTGATGTCCAGGACGGTGATGTTGCCGATCTTGGCGTCAACGAGGTCGTCTGTGGTGATCTGCTGATCGGCCTGGATCAGAATCCCGCCAAGGATGGCCTGCCGAACCAGCTCCTGCTCCTTGACGCATTCCGCTCTCTTGGCTGCGTGGTGTTGAAGCAGAGAGAACGCGTCAGATGATCCAACCGCTTACTGTGCACATTGTGCTCAGTGGAGACAGCAGACAAAATTAGCACCAAAGAAAAAAATTACGGAGACCTAGCATGGTACACTTCGCAACTGAGATGCTGAATCTGACATTAGGCAGTGACCAACATAGAACAAAACAAAACAAAAAAATCTCCAAAATGCAGGGCCGAAAACTAAATGGGATCAGTGCAGACCAGAGGCAGATTGTGTGTGTGTGTCTGTGTGTGTGTGTGTGTGTGTGTGTGTGTGTGTGTGTGTGTGTGTGTGTGTGTGTGTCACTGTGTGTGTGTGTGTGTGTGTGTGTGTGTGTGTGTGTGTGTGTGTGTGTGTGTGTGTGTGTGTGGCTGAAGGGAATGGGAGGGGGGAGGGTGTTTGGCATAGGATTGGCGAAGAAGAGTGGTTTGTTATTGTTGGTTCGGGTTTGTTGTTGTTGTTGCTGTCGGTGGTGGTGGTTTTTTTCCCCTTTTTTATTTTAGAAGTTTGGGGGGTTTGTTGTTGTTGGTGGTGGTGTTGTTGTTTTGTTGTTGTTGTTGTTGTTTTGGGGGGGATTGTTGTTTTTGCCTGCTTGCTTATTTGTTCGTTTTGTTTGGTTGTTTTGTTGCTTGCTTTCTACCCGAAAGCGCCTGCAATGAATGTGCCTGACAATCGAGAAAAGGACAGAGAAAGGGTACCTCTGTGGTTGCCCCTGGTAGTTCCTGGTGCTTTGAGCAATGAGAACAGTGGAGACGGTCTGCAAAAGACCCCAGTAAAAATTAATTCATCTCACTCTTAGCTTGCTGTCTTTTGACACTTAGTGTTCCCCTGACAAATCGCTTGATACATTGATTCAGATTATCATCAGACATTCATTGGGAAAAGTGATTGTTGATCAGAAGGGAAGCCGTATACTGTTTCTGGTGGAACGAGAGGCGAGACAACATGCCTCACTTTGGCGGAAATGTGTAACCTCATTACTATGCAAAGCGGAGATCTGGTGCCATGAGGAGTACAAATAAAACACACCGTTTTGAGAGAGAAGAGAAGAGAGAGAGAGAGAGAGAAAGAGAGCACCGTTCACTCCTAAATGTGTTTGACAGGTGTCTGTCTACAACGTCGCTGTCTTGTTCCTTCTCCTCTGCAGTCTGAACTTTGTTTTACGTATTTTTCCGACTACACGCGCTGCGGCAAAGACGAGATGGGTTAGATCACGAGAACGTATGTTAACCCCAGCTACCCACCCATCTGCGGCTACGAGGTAAGCAACCCCGAATAGGAACACCCAGCGCCATGGCATTTTGTCAGCAACTCGTCAAGCTTCTGTGTCATGAGCCGACATGCTCTCCTGTGACTTTTCACTTCTGACGTAGCGAAAGACGTCACGTTTGGCCCGGTGTAAATTTACGTCATGACTTGTCTTTTAAATCTTGTGCAAGAAATTCAGTGTGCACAAAAGCGGAGCTCGTGTTGATTCGCAAATTTTGTTGAACACAAAACAATATTTCTCAAAAATAAATCTTTCAGCCTGTGCTCACCGGTTACAGATTTGCACTGACAAGCCAACAATAACAAAACTGGCTGAGGAAAACTGGAACGGCATATACTATGGCCCGGTACTTATTGGACAGATTTTTAGTTTATACCATTCCAAATCTAATGACTGATGTTGGTTATATGCCCTCTGTGTGTGTGTGTGTGTGTGTGTGTGTGTGTGTGTGTGTGTGTGTGTGTGTGTGTGTGTGTGTGTGTGTGTGTGTGTGTGTTCAATCTCTGCCTTTTGCTTATCTATACAGCGTGCTAATGTTCTTCAGTACGTCTGCTGGACTGACTGCATAACATGCGTTGTTCATGTGTTTTAGTGCTGTTCACACAACCTGCCAGTGGTGAGAAAACAAAATCCGAGCTGGGGTAGACTAGTTCGCCGCCTGGCCCTCGAATTTGATGGGAGGGCGAATGGCTGCTGTTCACGTAAACTGCAGGATTGAACAGACTGCGAGGAGGGTAAACAAGGGCCGTAAACAGGTAAACACAGAGAGGTGGGCTCCCTTTGTAAACCGGGTCAGCAATGTGCACACTAAGCCGCGCCTATGATCACATACTCAGTGCGACGGAGAGGAGGGGGGGGGGGTGCGTGCCGTGTGTGTGTGTGTGTGTGTGTGTGTGTGTGTGTGTGTGTGTGTGTGTGTGTGTGTGTGTGTGTGCCGGTGTGTGTGTGTGTGTGTCGGGGAGAGGGAGAGAGAGAGAGAGATGGGGAGAATGGGTGACGCCAGATTGACTGAAACAATGGGCCACGAGAAAGCAACAGAATGGCTGTTTATGATAAAACTTTGGAGTCAAAGCGCCACTCGTGTACGTGTACTTGAACTAAGTCTTCCCGTACAGTGGTTGAGGAAACTATTTCAGGTTTCGCGAGAGACCAAGACTGAGGAGCTGAAAATCACAAAAAGACCCCCCCCCCCCCTCCACCTCCACCACTTTCCCTTTACACACACCTCCGCCAGCACATAAAAATCCAGACTTTCTATTTGGGTTCTTGAATGGCCAAACCACTCCTCAGTATTCGTCGCAGATCCCTCAGGTGCTAATACACGGTTTGGGCTCAAGCGTACACAACAGACTGAAAATCTCCGCCGTAGTTTTCACCTGATGCCCATCACAGACCACACACACCGCTACCAGACTCACCACACATTCTATACAAGCTCCCAGGTGAAAATATACCCATGTAATCAATCACCGAGGTAGCGTGGCTATCGGCTCAGAGATGATACAAGAGAGTTGCTTCGGTCTGCATCCATTGTAAAAGCGTTATAATTAATTGTTGCTTCCCTGCCTGACTATGCAAGAATTAAGAGGTACGTTTACGTCAGGTTCTATTGCACTTTGCAGATGTGAGTGGTGAAATCAAGTGTAAGTTCTAGCCACACACACACACACACACACACACACACACACACCACCACCACCACCACCACCACCACCCACCACCACCAACAACAACAACAACAACAACAACAACATTTCAGGCAACATTACAACAGCAAAACCACAATATATGAACCACAGAAGCTATGCAATCAATTAAGTTTATTGAAAACTCCACAGGACATGAAATGCATCATCGATGTTTCTGTCAAATCATTTCCGAACTACAACTGCGGTAGATTAGTTTTGACACAAGGATCGCAGGCTCTTGTCCCTGTTGCAAGGCTTGAGAAAAGGGAACAGAGCATAGTATCAGTCGAAGATAGCTGGACTAAATGCAAACATCGTGGCGTCTGTCAAAACTGAAGTTGAAGTAATAAGGGGAAATGATCATAATTATGACAAGACAATCAGCCAGCTCTGCTACTTGCGGCTGAAGTGTCAAAGAACAAACTTATAAATGACACGGATCTGCCATATAACGAACAGCAGTGACTTTTGAGATTTGCTGGCAGCTAACATCAAGGATTAATTAATTTGATGCTCAAAGAAGGGACAGAGGAAACGCGAAGTCACAAAACAGGAGATGGTTTGCTATTCAGTATTGGTTTTAAATATTATGAAGCTGTAAAATGGTACCAGGCTAACGGTTTCTACCCATAAGATGAAGCCAAGGCGTCAAATCATTGACCAGCTTAGTATGGCTCAGTTGGTAAAGTTCGCCCGTTAGGGGGTGCAAATGTACACCAGTCATGCGCACGAGGGGCAAATAAACTCCAGTCGTCCACTAACGGGGGCGACTGTATCCCCGCAACGCAGGAGGGAATGCAAATATACTCCGGGTCTGGTGAGGTGAAGTCACGTGGAAACTGACTTCGTTCTACGACTTTACTTTATGCGAAATATCGACGGAATTGACTGGTACACATTTGCACCCCCTAACGGACGAACTGTACCAACTGAGCCTTAGTATGCCCTTCATCACGGCAGGAGATGATCCGTCTTTGCTGAACTGTATTCTTCATCAGGGTGCCCTCAATCAGTCAACGACGTCTTTGTCCAAACCAGTCCACTGGCTCTCTCAAGGGGATTGTACAGCTGCACGAACATATTCACTCTGGTTCAACAACCGAAACCCAATCACGCACGGTCGATGCTAATGAAGCCACTTTCTATGGCATCAATGGCAAGCCTGACCTGTCTGGCCACCAGACAAGAGGACCATTCTAAGTAAATCTCTGTGCACGGCAAAAGTGTGTGTGTGTGTGTGGGGGGGGGGGGGCACAGTAACTTCCTTTGCATGGCACTGTACCAGTGTCACAAGAGAAAAGCAACTGATCAGGACGTATGCGTGGGTCCAATCAACTGTCACGAGGGAATTGGTCAAGAGGACGCATACGTAGGTCGAGGGATCTACAATAAATATCTCGTGTATTGTAAGCACAAGTAGCGACATTTTGTGCCTGACGAACGGAACAGCCCTTCAGTCTTCCAAATCTGAGCAAAGCACGCGTGCTTCGGTGTTTTTTGGCCGACCCAACAATCCAGCCGTCACAGAACAATCATAGTGTCTGGGCGTCCACTCACATAAAGAACACATATGTTTTAAGATATATTCCATTTCGCTAGGAATTGGACACATATTGCTCGACATTAAAGTACAGCCACAAGGGCATCATATCAAAGTATAATCACAACACAACTTGGCGACAAACTTCCAATACCGTGACATATTCGTCACGTCGACTAGGATTCCACATGGTGTCTGGATTTACATAGGGAACTATTCCGGCGATGGGAAAACACGCCGTCAATCGTTAAGTGTTGAGGCGAGGCTGCGTAGGACGTCCTGGTGGCTCAGTGGGCGAGGCAGTAGGCCTTAGGTCTTTGCTGAACGTCAGCAGCTGTATTCCGAAGCTCTGGGCACTAAACTGGTCTGGTTCAGTGCACGTTGCCCTAGTTTGGACAGTCTGGGACCTTGCACACAAACCGTCGGCCTGGACCAACCTGTAAGCAGTGAAAAAGTGACCGAACGTTTTCAAGACTCAAATCCTTGTAATATCTTATTGTCTGCGTAGCAGAAATTCAGTTCGTGGAACCGTCAAGCACAAAAAAAAAAACATTTAAAGACGTATGTTATCAAACAAAAACAGTCATAATAGTCATAACAGAATTATTCTTGATTCACATTAGAAGTAAACCCTTTGCTTAAGATGGCCCGAACTACAGCTGTACAAGTAACTGCGAGTATCTGATTAGTTTAACGTAATCACAGTAAGTTAAGACAGCAGCCGGATCTCTGTGTAAGTCGCCCTCGGATTTTTTTTTTTTTTTCACATTTGCGAGGTCGTAAACTCTCGTACCTCACAATGAAATCTCTGTATTATGACCTGGCAATGAAACATGACTGTTTCCTCGGTGGCGAGCCGAGGTCGGCCCGGCAACAGACGTGCCTGTCTGTATAAATCAGTATATTTTACGAGCAAGTACATATACAGTATGCGGCATTGCTTGTCCCCATCTCGATATGCTGCACCCACGAACATTCAGACTACATACCTTGAACCTTGACTTGCGACATGACCGTCTTCCTCCCTTGCCTCGACACCGCTTTCTGGCCACACAGCGTCCGAACTGCTTCAGACACCGGAAGTCGCGTCCCGTACACTTGACGCATTCTGTATCCTCCTCCATTGCGCATGCGCGGCAGGAAGTGTGCTGGCAGGTTCCTTGGCAGGGTCGCTCTGTCTCTGCCACTTCCCTGAAACCGCAAATAAATAAACCGATAGAAAATATATATAAAAATTAAACTTGAAATGTGTCACCTTTCTTCACACACACCGGGACACACACACACACACACACACACACACACACACACACACACACACACACATCCAAAACACCAGTAAGGATGCTTCACTGCCTTACCAGAACCGATACAGGATTTACGACTATAGATTTTTCACTGGACAGTACAGGAACGACGCCAAGAAATCAGCCTCAGCCGAGAGTAAAGTGGGCGCTGTTCTATACGGCAAAAGCACGTGCTGGTTCGGGATAGGTCCAAGGACCAGATCAGTAAATTGTACAAGTTTATATTAGTGGATCTCGATAGCAGTGGGTGTTATAAATGGAACATATCCCGACCCCATTTTGCGTGTCCATTTAACTATCTTACATAACACTGATACGTAAAACTTTCCTGCAGCGGGCAATATTACCATGGCGGCCAACCTTTGCCGCAAAAAAAATGCCTTCTGTAGTCCGTTGGACTTTCAATGCTCGGATCGTAAGATCGATTCCCGTCTGGCAGAAAATATGTTGTGCTGGCCTTTTTCTCGTTATCCCGTCTTTGATATAACCTGTACTATGTGATGGAAAAGGAAGTAAATCCTAAAACGGCACCCACCCAACCACCCACTGTGACATTCTGAAGTCGCCTGTTTTACTTTCAGGATACTACACATATAACCGGCGATAGATCTGAATTTGCAAGGCGCTGCTTTATTAGCTTGAACGATTTTACACACACACACACACACACACACACACACACACACACACACACACACACACACACACACACACACACCACTATAACTGATGCGCAAGGGCAGTCGGCCCGACATAGTCCGCGTGTACAGGATGCACAAAAGCTTTCCAAAACCTACCAAGACGCATCATGGGGCGGATGCAAAGTGACAAGGACGCATGGTATGCTGGGACACATTACCTACGCAGTTACGTCCCCATGGCCCGGATGCTCTCCCTTATTCTGGTGTGCGCATTCTCCTCCGTCTGCAACAGGTGGCATGGCACGTGCGGCACGCGCGGGTGCAGCGATTACTGCGCGTGCGCTAAAGGAGGCTATGCGCACAAAAGCGGGGAATGCCACACAGTGAGGGCGCCCCCCCCCCCTGGACTTCAAAGAGTTTAGGGCGGAGTACTAGATGCCAGCTCCGTTCACAGCCTGTCGTAACGTAACGGGACCTGCCCACTGTTTTCGTTTTTCCGCCGCCCAAAAGACCGCAGACAAACTATGTCTGAGCTGTTTCACCGAGGAGATTCCGGGACCGTTAACTTTGGGCTAAAGGTCGCATCACACGTTCGCGAGGAACGGGCTTTGCTTGTAGACTGAAGCTGAAGTTGACGGAAGCAGAATATGTTGCAGCACTGAAAACGGACATCCCGACTGGAATAGTCCGTTGACACGCGACATATACCGTGTATTAATTGTATTCTCTGGTAAAGTTTACTTTTATCGAAACTTGTGTGTCGTATGTGTGTTCTTAACTTCGTTTTTTGTATGGTGGGAGGAGGTGGGGAAGAAGCTTATGGGTTTTTTTAGACATCCACCCCCTCCCCCCCCCCCCCATCCCCGCCTCCCAATCCCCACCCGCCCCCAGTATCCCTCGATGAGGATCACGCGTGACTTCTTGTGTCATCTGTCTCATACACTCAGCCGGTTTTACGTTTGAGTTAAAGATTATGTTCCCATTAAAAAGGAAAAAAAAAACCGGCTGCAATCTCCGTATTATTATTATTATTATTTACTTTCCTGTGTTCGAAATCAGAGTGTCCGGTGTGAATTTGTCCTAACCCTCACACTAACACGCTCAAATAACTACAAAAAGTATCTAATTTGTTTGAAGAGGATGACGCTCGGTGTGGTCCAAACAACTCCTGTCGCGTCTGCAACTACAAGCGTTTCGTTCTAATTATTTGGCAGGCGGCATCAAAGACTGCTTGAGGTGTCGATTGCAAGAAACCGGCCCGGCACACCTCACAGTCACAGCACAAACAGTCTGGTCAAAACGTAATTTTAAAACATATCGGTGAAATGAAAACCCTGTTGTTTTCTAACCGGCATGGGCTCCGGTCAGTTTATATGTAGAAGCAGTTCTCATGGTCATGGAAATATTCTAAGATGTATTAGTAGTAGGTAGTGATGTTTCTTTGGTGGGATTTTGTTGTTGTTGTTTTTTAACTCGTCCTCATGGCTTGGATTTGCAACAAGTGACAGTATAAAGCTACCAGGGACAGAGAACCACGGGGTCGTCCCTGACATGCATGAAGGGAAACATTTTTTTCCTGACGGAACTGTGCATTTCAATTTTTTCAGAGACAAAATGGCAAAGAGCCGATCTGATTACTTTTCGGTATCCTGCAACATGTTAGGGTTTGCCTGGGTAGGAAGAAGAAGAAGAATTTTATTCAGGACCCCCTAGGGGCATTGAATATTAATTACTCCATCCATAATAAATGTTCACCATAAGGCGGAGAACGAATATACACACATTCTTAATCCAGACAAAGCAAAACAAAGCCACACACACGCGCGCACACACACACGCACGCGCGCACACACACACACACACACACACACACACACACACACACACACACACATACCGGGTAACAACAATCTACCGCAATAAAAATCTATGGGGCAAATTTTGCAATAGCGATGGCCGGAATGAGAGAAAAGAAAAGAAAAAAAAATAACCGTAGGTAATTGTTGTTGTTGTTTGGCTTTTTTTCAGCAACTTTTTTCAGCCAGTCCATCATCCCTATCCCCACCCCCCCTCCTTCCAATTAAAAAAATATTCCTGAGCATGTTCCAAGATTTGGACAAATCCTTCTGAAGTTCAGTACACAGTGGAAAGCGCGTAGACCAGACCCGTAAATTGTTGACAGCTCCGCTCATTGTGAGTAAGCTGAAACTGGGTATTCAAAGAAATGCTTCAAAAATATGCGTCATTCACGCGTTGGCTTGCAGGCAAGGTTCCAGTTTAACAAAGGTTTCCGTCGTATACCTGGGTGTGAACATTACAGGCTAATAACTCACATGAAAAGGCTTCAAAAGAAATTGCCTGGAAATTACGGACACAACAGCAAATAGACAGAGGGGGGAAAAGCGGTGTGTTCGGTCTCTTAAATTCATTGAAGAAATCGCCTCGTCACTTTCCATTTATTTGTTAACACAACTGCCTTCTCATTCCATAGCTCAAACGTTTCATCACACAGTTACGTTCGGGCATAAAGAACAGCAAATTGGCCAAGGTCTGGGCCAGATAATTCACTACCGGCATTCCGCGGCATATTTTCTTTCAGTTTTCAGTTAGAGAGTATAACGCAAACGAAAAACAAAAGCAAAACAAACAAATAACTTACAAAACCAACAAGAAACCCAAAACACATTCAAACTGACGGTTTCGTCTCTTTAAAAAAAAATAAGGGTTAGAGTTTGCGAAAAAGAAAAACTCGCCAGACGCTCAATTTCTGCCGCCAGACATTAAGAATTTGTCAGCGACGAAACATTTAGGTGTAAACACTGAACTTTGAACATGTCCATAGCGACCAAAACTGCCGATTAGTCCACTCGTTCCGGTAGAATGTTGCTGTACCCCCGTATCTCTTGCAGAAAGGTCTTTCAAGTACAATACAATCTGTAGGAAACTGCGGCTCATTCTTCTTTGTAGTTTCCTCTACCTCCGCACCTCCCACGGCCACCTCTTCTTCCCACCTGCTTCTCATGTTTCACTCCTGTCTTGCAAAATGATTATCGTGGCATTACCGATTATTTGCCTTCATTGCAGGTTGCCCCTGGCACGCAACAAGCACTCCTCGCTCCGCTGCCAGGTTGTGTTTTTGAAATCCGAGACACATAATATCTAAAATCCCGTATTTTGTTCTGTATAGCCTACATCCTGCAGTCTGCACCATCTGCTTTCTGGATAATTGTTGTTCTTTCCCCCGGCGTCATCGCGTGTGTACTGGTGACCGAGACAGCGAGGGTGGGGACCAGCTTCACCCCCTGCTGCGATCGGCCCCTGAGCTGGGATCCTGAAGTTTTCCTTCACAGTGCCGTGCTATGATTTTTGCGGGGGCGTTGTGCCAAAGGGGACCGGTGGAGGAAGAAGAAAAGTCCGCGGGGGCGTACGCGCGTAACGATCAGAGATCAAGGGCAGTGTAATTTTCAAATCTCAGCTTGGGAAGACATTTATAAAGTTGTACCCCCCCCCCCCCCCCCAGCCTCCCAGCTCAATCAAAGAGGCATCTTACCCTAGCCGCAGTTTCATCGTGGCCACTAATGTGTATTAAATCACCGGCTTACGATTACCATCTCTCTCTCTCTCTCTCTCTCTCTCACACACACACACACACACACACACACACACACACACACACACACACACACACACACACACACACACACACACCAAACGGAAATGGGTTCTGTCGGTTTAAAATTAAATACGACCTGTATCCTGGATCTAGGTCGTAAAACAATACTGGCGTGGAAACTACGATGTGATTCTTGTATCCATAAATAACGAACATGTACCTTTCAACCTTTTGGCCAAATGCCAACGGTGACGTCAAAAGCAGTGGCCGCACGTGCTACACGCGATAATCCCGATAATGGGTGCGCTGACAGACCCGATAATGACGGCACCGGATTATTAGACTGTGGGTGGTGCCGGTGGACAAGCGATTAGCGCTTGAAGTGCAACTGGAGCGATTCCCTCTTCTGTACAATCAGCACCAACATTATCCTCAGGCGGCCTACCCACTCTGTGGACCTATCTTGTTTTTCCCTCGAACCGGCCGCTAGATCGGTCAGCGCTCGTCTCAGTCTCAATCGTCAAAGTCGTAATAGCTGTTTGTGGGTTGTTTAAAGTCAAGAAGGAAAAAAAAAAACCCAAACGTCTCTTCCTTCAACTGTGGTACGTTATGCGACTGGCCTCATGGGCATGCCCAGGATATTTCATGCGCATCTAGTTCTAATGCTCGCAGAGAAGAATTAAACGATGACGTATTCATCTCCGACTTCTTTTAGTTTTATAACTATTGTAGCTGCACGGTGGAAACATTATTTGCCAGCTACAATCAACCATTGTGGACATGACCTTCTGCCGGGATGCTGCGTCCAGATTGCTGATGGTCTACTGGCTGTGTGACTAGCTGAAAGACGGACGAACGGGCAGAGAAACTTTAAGAGATGCCAAATTCAGTGTCCGGCAGACTGACTGGCGTATCAGTGCGGCGACCAACCATGAGCGTTGTTTAGTCGGCAACATTTGCAAAAGACTCATTTCCCAATATCTGCCCCTCCCCCTCCCCCCACCTCCGTCCCCTCCCCCCCCCCTACACACACACACACACACACACACACACACACACAAAGAGAGGCGTAGGTGACAGAACACAAACACAAATACACAGACGTTGTCATATGCACTTGGGGTATGAACGATCACCACAACCACCATAACCACGACGGTAAATCCACCCACCTGGCAGAACAGACGGCACGAGGTCGGCGGGTACACAACTGGAGGGTACACAGAGGCCGACACTTCTGTTCGAAGGCTGCGTCAGCCTGATCATGGGACCTGGTAAGTTCTGCACACACACACACACACACCGGGACACACACACACACACACACACACACACACACACACACACACACACACACACACACAGTTTAACAATCAACAACGACAAAAATCCAACATACATTGAAGCACTTCTGCAACTTTCTTCCTTGCTCCCTAACTTGCTGGCTTGCTTAGTTACAGTGAAAGACTGACACCTCGCCCTACCTCAGTTCAAGGGCTGAACGATTTTGCTGTACTTTCAGTGATTAAGAGCTCTTGAATAAGATACTAAGGGTATGGCTGTCACAGGACGGGACGGTTGTTTGTTTGTTTTTTTGGGGTTTTTTTTTTTTTTGGTCGAATGAAGAAGTCTACCGGCAATTTCATTCTTTATGGCTCTATCCTCCCTACACAAGAGCATGCCACAGGATCGTCACCAAATCCCTACTGCAAACATCAACAAATAATGTCAGAAAATGTAGGAAGGCAGTCATATATATATATATGTCACGGATGCGTGACTTAGGGTAAATCATGTGCTGTTATGATTTCCGTATGACGGGTTGGTATGATTTCGGTATGCATCGTAACTATGTTCTGTGTGGCACACGTGCCTTGTTTTCTGCACGGGCCACGAATGTATCCCTTGGTGAAGGTTTTACATGGGACATTTGTGTATAATATGCTGACCTGTCCGTTTCCCTTGTTTAAGTCGATACAGGTAACCCGTTTTACACGTGATGCAGGTGTATCCTGTGCGATACACACCCTATTCGCCCTAACAGTATAAAAACCATTGCTATTCACTTGCTATTCGCATTTGGCCCGGTAGTACCGACACGTCCGTTCAAGAGTCTGGCACTTCTTCTCGTCCGCTGTCTTTAAGGTCTACCGTCATAACCCCTCGCATCTTGCATATGGAGGTAAATAGTTCCTATCTGTTATTTCCCGTATTATGTTTCAGGTCAGCTATTTTCTCTTGTATAGATATTACCAACGGTCAGGAAGTTAGTATGAAACTTGACTATTGTGGCCGAAGTGTTATGTCGGCTAAGCATGTTTGGTTATCAGTCGTTTTACCAGTGAGTTTAATAGTCGGTATATTCTGCTGACTTGTCCGATGTGACAGCTGTAGGCTTCTACCTTTAGCGTTTAGTATGTGCAGTTGCCTTTAGCGTTCGTAACATAGGAGCGTTCGCTGGTTTGTGCCATGGGTTAATATTATCCCATAGATAGGCAGTATGTGCTAGTTGAGCCCAAGGACTTACAATAGTGTATTGTTGCACAGGGGTTCTAGCCCGAGTGGCTGTTTTCGGGAGCCAGAGGCTGCCCTGTAGTCCCTTGTCCCGTGGAGGATTTCATGGCCCTGCGACGACTGAAGGGGAGGGAGCCTGACTGCCCGTATCCGGGATTCAGCGTGGGTGCTGGTCCGCGAGAGCATCAGCTGTTGTGATGCTATTGTAGAGCTGCCGAGCCAGCTCTATTTTCCGCCGCCTGTGGTATTGTCTGCGGCTGCTAAAACTGCACATCTGCACGTCTGCGCGCTTGGCCATCGTTGGAGGTACCATCCCGTGCACGTTAAAATGCTCTGAGCGCTCTTAGATACAATTATTTATATCATTTGTATTTAGGCATAGTATTTATTGCCTTGATTGATTACCTTGCCTGTTCTTGATTGGTATTGTAGCTGTACTGTGACGTGTTATGCAATGACTGTTCGTCTTGTCAATAATATTGTGGTGGTGTGAATCCCCGCACGTCTCAGTATCAGTTTCTGTTGTGCGACTGCGTGTGAGTGAGAGTAAAGAAAGAGCACGCACCTCTTACACCCATACATTACAGCACACACGGTCGTGACAATATATATATATATATATATGCTACGAGTGTAAGAATTCTACTCCGACGCCTGCAACTTGGAACAAAATATTAAACGATCTTCCTGAAAATGCAGATACCTGGCACCTCACGAAATTGCCGAGTTGCATGTGACAGAACGTATGCTCACGGTCTGATTATAGATTGTGACCATCTTTCTGTTTATTTCTTATTGTGGCGGCAAAATGCAAATAAACTGGAATATTTCGTTGTTTAGTTTGCGATCTCCCATTTTCTTCCTCTATGAAACAGACCAAGCGGTTCCACAAACTCTCCGCAAGAAAATACGTGAATGCCAATAGGTTCCCTAACTCGTCAAGCTATGACGTTCCGTCGCTTGAGTTCAGGGCACGAGGTCGAGTGCCCGGGCACGTTCAGCACGAACAGCAGTCGTCGCGGAATGCTAGTGCACACAGGAACACCGCCACAGCAAGCAATAACCGGGGGATGCGGCCCGGAAAAACAGAAGGGGCTCAGAGTAATGTTCGAGTCGACATAGTTGTAATTACGCGAGTCACGTATTCAGCAGCCTCCCACGCCGCCCTCGCCAGCCCTCGATCATCCCCGTTTAAAGCTACACTGGCCGGAAGTTGACTTGACCCACGTGACGAAAGGATCACTTGGAAAAGGCTTTCAGGTCGGATGTTTAATGAAACAAAATGCAGAGCCGTTGCAAAACATCAGTCTAAGCTGTTCCGAGCGCCTGTAGCAGCAGGCTAGAGCAGCTGCTTTTCAAGTCAATGGTCCACAAAATCGCCCGTGTCTCTGTTGTACGTGAATAAGATTAAAGCGACACATGCATACGAGAGGTTTTCCTTTCATCACTCCGGTTATATTTGTTGTTGTTGTTGTTGTTGTTGTTGTTGGTGGTGGTGGTGGTGGTGGTGGTGGTGGTGGTGTGTGTGTGTGTGTGTGTGTGTGTGTGTGTGTGTGTGTGTGTGTGTGTGTGTTTATCCATATGAATGGATTCTAAATACAAAGCTAACCGACCTTTAAGCCAGACCATCTAGTGGGCCTACAAATGTGAGAATCTTCGACCAGACTGAAACAGCGGTACCTGGGGCACAATAACTTTCACACATATCTACCAAAGTTGTCACCGTGCTTTTGGTGTGCGACGTTTTATCAAACAAAACGCTGAGATCAGCGCAGTTAAATTCAGAGCATAAGAATTGTCACGGTCACCGCGTTCTATTCAGCTTTCAAAGCCGGGAAACAAATTCATTTTCCAGGGAAACAGATCAGATGACTGACTGTCTGAATGAGTCCGGAACAGTTTCATACAGTGGTCACTTTTAATGTTTTTCGTGATCCAGTGTTCCTTTCCCGTCTACCCTAGTCTTGGTTGCCATCAACAATTAACACTGTCCGTATATCTACGACATCCAAGAGACTCACGCGCCGGCAACTGACGTTCGCGACCGCCAATAATCATCATTGCAGTACCGGCGAAGACCTAATTAATTCACCGGCCCAATTAACGCAGTGCAGTACAAAAAGCCACGCTTAGCAAGACAATAAACAAAAGATAGGCCTAGACCAGAAAGCGAGGGGGTCCCAATTAGCAAAGACGAATTTCTGTTGATTAATACTTGTGCATGGGGTTCACTGAGCGCAGGCGTCAATGCCGGCTCAGCCGAGTCGTTAGACGGCCGGCAGATATCTCTTTCTTTTGTCTCAGAGAGAAAACGCGAGAGCCGGAGAGAGATATACAGACAGAGTGAGTTTCTGTGCTGTTGTTACTGGTTTAACGAATATCGGTATCCGAATCACATTCCAATGCGGGCTTCCCGCAAAACATCGGTTTCGATCAGAGTTGAAAAACTGTTTTACGAGTATGAAAACTGCGTCGCTTATTGAAGACAGGCTGACAAAACAGTGACCTTCAAAGACCTTTAAACAGGATGTTTCCAAAATTTAATTATTGCTATCATTGTGTCTGTTTGAACTGTGGGCGAGCGGTTGCATTTAGTTTATACCGTCACAATACACAAGCCAACGATATAAAGATGTGAAACCAGACATCCATAAAAAAAAAATCAACAAACCAACCAACCCAATACAAATGCGCAAGCAAACAATCAAAACGCATTCATATGAAAATATTTCTAAAAACTATAAATTCCATATTACGTATTAAGCATCCATGCATATCCACGCAAACAATCGAAATATCTCCGTTTAAAACACTGCCTCTTGTTGACATCAGGCAGGATATCTTAAACTGGCGATGTTCCCATAATCATGCCTCGATGTAGCCCATAATTCATGAATCTGTGAGATGTGGCTGTGCGATAAAACTTCTTGTGTACGTGCAGCGGCGGTGTAACAAATAAATCGCGAGCTGCTCTCAAGCGCATCGTTCATATTCGCCCGGCTTATAATTGGGTGGAAACTAAGTGCGTGTATTGCATTCATGGTGCTGTCCAAATGATCGAGAGCTCTGGGTGCTATTTCGAGAGGGGACATCGAGTACTAGCCCTGCACGCGCAGTCGAGTGTAGAGACAGTTGCTTGTACGGACTGTGCATGTTGTGCATACTGAGACTGCTTTTGGATTAGATATTAGTACCAGACCTTATTCTAGCCTATGTATAATTATATCCTTTGCTTTGGCTACCCGGCCCTGTCCATACCGTTACAGATCTAGGAACAAATTTTGATGGGCCTCAATCTCCGACTTGTTTGTTGGTCTGGCTCTCTGACTCATAGGTTTGTTTGAGTTTTTATTTGATCCACATGTCTGCTAACAAATATGCCTGGCTTTACAATTTCTGTCTATATGTGTTTTATTCACGTTGTTCCAAATAAGTACTCAAACGTCTAAACTAAATGTCAACTGACTATTATTAAAAACAAACAATGTTTCACTTCTTCACGGTCCCTTACCTTTCACACAGACTCCTGCGGGTTCCTTTTGCGTCGGGTACACGGGTGCGGTGGGCTGGGCCGGCGTACGGCAGGTGAGTCCCCGGTCACACTTGCCCAGGTAGGACCAGTCTCCGCCGCACGACTGGCCAGCTAGCCGGGCACATACTGGGCAACAGCCGCACACCCCTGTTGACACCCCACCCGGGCAGTCCAGTTCCTTGGGGTCTCTGATAGCGCAGTGAATCTGCCGGCATGGAGGGCATCGGAGTCCTCTAAGTTGGTTTTTTGCAGCCCCGACGGACCAGCAATTGCCTGTCGTGAGTATTATGAGTAAAACCGCACGTACAGTCGACGACGACAACCAGGATCTGCCGGCCAGTCTTTCCTGTGACGACTTGCCACTGCCCAGTTTTTCCTGTGACGACTTGCCACTGCCTACTTTATCCTGCGATGACTTGCCACTGCCCAGTTTTTCCTGTGATGACTTGCCACTGCCTACTTTATCCTGCGATGACTTGCCACTGCCCAGTTTTTTCCTGTGACGACTTGCCACTGCCTACTTTATCCTGCGATGACTTGCCACTGCCCAGTTTTTCCTGTGACGACTTGCCACTGCCTACTTTATCCTGCGATGACTTGCCACTGCCCAGTTTTTCCTGTGACGACTTGCCACTGCCTACTTTATCCTGCGATGACTTGCCATTGCCCAGTTTTTCCTGCGACGACTTGGCGTTGCCCTCTTGTCGACGTAATGATCCGCTAGCGACCTTTTCTTGCTGTGGCCATCTGTCATTACCCTCGTTTCGTCGTTTGGTCGACAACTCTGGAAAGGGTGGCTGTGCGAATGTCACTCCTTTTACGATACACTCATTGATGTGTCCGTTAACATGCTGGTAAACAGCACCTTGCTCAAATGTCCATGGGTGACGCTTTTCTGATGTCACTACTCGATGTAAACGATTGTTATGTTTGTTTCTCGTGGTTCCGTCTTTTGAATGACAGTCTGGCCTCTCTCTTGGAAAGAGACAAATATAGTCTACAGAATTTAAAATCCCACCACCAGGACATGACTGAAAAATCTCACATATTTTCATTTTCAAAGGGACGGAGTCAAGATCCAGAGATTTTGTGTTTGGATCCTGGGATATCGATTCAGAATCCTCAGAACACGGATCTCCGACCTCAAGCGGTGAGTCACACTCGTCAAAAGCTGAATCTGTATCCTGATGATCTCCCTCCGTATCTTCGAAATTTGGTTTTGTGTCCACAGAACCACGGGTGGAGTCTTCAAAACGCGACAGTGAATTCCACGCGAGTTTTGTTTTGGGCGACAAGTGGCCAGTTTCCCCTGGCCTACGGTCATGCCAGGGCAGTTGTTCCACAGATAAATTCCAATGAACCGAGGGACTGGTTATAACTGCGCAAGCCATCACATGAGAGCAGTTCTCGTCAAAATTATGATCGTCGGAATGGCCTTGCAAGGTGTCCTCTGAATAAGATACCATGGTACGCAAATCTGATTCGGTTCTTTGTATTATAAAGGGTTGTTCCAAAAACTCAGTTTTGGGGAAGTCGTACGGGAGACCAACAAGAGAGTTGCCGCATTGCACCAAAATGCACAAAAGGGATTCGCACTTGCTGGTACGTTACAGCCGCCACGAATTTTCCTCAGTTAAACTGACCCTTCGCCGATAGATATGCATGCTAAGGCTTCTTCTTCCCGTCTTCGTCCTTTACTCGCTAACGGACCACGCCTTTTTACAGCGGCGTCAGTTGGAGACGATCCTGCTATCTGTCATACTAACACATACTGCGCAATACAATCATTGTAATTATTTCCCCGCCTGGTACCTCTTTTGTTTATCACCGGAGCTACACCATTGTAGTTCCCGAGCGGTTCGGGTGAGTTAAAAGAAATTAATTAGTCCCCATGCCCCGTGGTTCCCGTTATCACGGAGGCCAGTATGTGCGGAATCCCTCCTCTTGGCAGCCAGCAGTTAGCGACGTGTCACGTTGGGCAACTCCGACAGCAATCACGACAGACAGTTACAAACTAGTGCACACTTTGCTTCGCATTCTCCACACTTCCCTACCACTCTCAACGCTGTCTCCAGTCTCGCCTTCCCTGTGTGCGGTGGCGCCGCTGATGCCAACACTGTCGTGGAAACGGGCGCCTGGAGGAAGAAAGAACAGTTAACAGATCACTATCACGTATCTCTTCGTACAGCATCAGTATCATGTACACTGATGTTCCAGTTAGGTTCACAGAACTTCAGTTTGTTGGTGTTTTTGGTTGTTGTTTTTTTTGTTTTTTTTAAATCTTACATGCCGGTCGATTGGATGATGATTTATTGGTTGGTTGGTTGCTTGCTTGGTTGCTTGCTTGATTGATTGTTGGTTGGTTGATTTACTGATGAATGGATTGAATGATTCATCGATTGATTAAACTTTCAAATATTATTTGAATTATGGTTTATACAGATTGATTGATTGATTGATTGATTGATTGATTGATTGATTGATTGATTGATTGATTGATTGATTGATTGATTGATTGATTGAGTCAGTAAGAGAGTCAATGATTAGGTGAGTGAGTGACTCCGTTGACTAAACAACCAGTTGATTCATTGATTGATGCATCGACCGAGTGGCTGATTGTTTGATAGACTGAACGGTAATTTCGATAGCTGGCTGGCCTGTATGTCTACTCAACATTATTAATTTTATTCTGTTAGTTTTAGATTTTTAAGTTAACAAAATAGACATCCAGTGAGGCTAGAGTGAAGACATGAATTTCCACAATAAACATTTAGACGTCTCTCAGTAACCATACCTCAGGTTTTTTTTCCCCCTTCTCTTTAATCCTTAATTTCTTAATGAAAACTGACTTGAGGTGTCACTTTTGATGTCCGAACAGCTGCAGGCGCCTACTGTGCAATCAAGAGCAAAATGACCTACGATGCTCTGCCCCCAAACTCGTATTTTCGTCTGTAAAGTGACAAATCGGTCGGGCAGTTACGTGCGAAATGAGTCACGCGAACCGACTTCTCTTTGATTATCCGTGTTTGATGCTATAGGCAACTTTGAAAATTATTTCATGCAGACGATCGGTCGGCTATCTTCAGTTACTGCAGTACTGGTTGTATGTATGTCATTTCGCCGTTCGTAATGTATAGTTTGCTGTCCTGTACAACTGGGGAAAGGCAGTGGGTTAGTTCAGTTCAAGGAAGGGGTTTGGGGAAGCGGGCTATATCCCAATGAAATGCTCAAACATGAGAAAATGAACAGTTTACCCCAGTCGCCTAGCAAAAACCGATTAAACAGATGAGAATATGTTGTACATACCAATCGTCATTCTCTCACCTCTACCTTAAATTCATATATATTAATATGGAATCCTGACTGCTTCAGTGACTATTTTCTTTCAAACAACAAGAAATATTTTGAGATTTAATCCATTTTCCTTGATCCTGATCAGATATATTTCAAGTCATGACCGGCCCAGGACTTGTGCGCGCAGGGACAGAGACTTTGAATCGTTTAAGAAAAGTAAGTCTCTCGGGACACTAGTTCGTCCTTTCGAAAGGTGTACTACCGTAAACCAAACATAACAAAACAAAACAAAAACACTTTTTCATACCCTCGGAAGCAGTCATGCCAAACAAAAATAGTGACTAATTGTATCGGCATTTACAACAACAACAATCCCTGAATAAATTACTTTGCAGCCCGACGCTCGTCTGAAGATTTGCATCGCGACTGAACTTGTCAGTTCAAGTTAACGGTGAGGAACGGTGTCGAATCCATTAAAATCAGTGGCTTTGGCCACTGTACTCCCAAAAATTAAAAGCATTTCAGTGACGCTGAACTGTTCGAATACTTACCTGACCGTCTTGATTTCTCCCAGTTCCAGGCAGCAGGTCAGTATAATTATGAGCACACCAAGCCAGCACCTGACCAATATCCCTCACTGAACTTGACTGCAATCAGTCCGATGTGTCATTCAGTGGGCAAACTCACCGATCGCCGGTGAATCATTAATCTTTCTGGAATCCGTAGCTGTCTATTGATCTCGTTACCTGTTCACAGGTGGCTATGTATCACTGCTGCAGCAGCCGCAACCAAACAGCTTCCACAGAAGAATCGCCAAGACTGACTTGAACTGTCGTCTGCTAACCCCCGCTCGGTGCTTGCCGTTGCTTGGATGAAGGCGGAGCATCACGGACAGGGGGCGGCGCGCGCTGAATATTGCGTCACACGACACTGATTTCCACCGCATGTCCTTTCTTCAGACGGTGTGTGTGTGTTTGTGTGCTCGCGCGCGCGCCTTGTTTGTTAACGTATAAGGCCCCATGGGCCGTCACATCAGCTCGTTCCAAGTCTGCGTTAGTGTTAAACGTACACGAGGAGTCTTCTGACCACTTGACAAACTGAAATGCATCTTAATACAAGCAGCTTTCCTACGAGATACAAGAAGGGAAAATACCGGGGGGGGGGGGGGGGGGGGGAGAACAAACAAAAATGCAGCTTCAGTAGTTTTTAAATGCTGATTTGCGACTGTTAGCCAAAGCCCCACTGTAGCGTATGTCATTGCCTCTAACTGTTCGACCAGTTAACGCACCTCAAACCGTTTAATAGAATAGAGTCGAGTAAGTCACTTGTATCTAAAACCGGTTAGTAAAAGCATGTTTTATCACCACAGTATTCGACACGGTTCTCGGGAATGTTTCACTTTACTGTATACGGGTGCCTTTACTGACTGATGATGGTGATGAGTGCGCAATGCACTGTTGTACGTTGTGCTCATTGTATTGGAAAGACAGGGATCAAGGCACTACAACATAAACACATTAGTGAGTAGAAGCAAGTCACACCTTCCCTTTTCCACTGAAATCTGAGAAAAGCACACATGACGCTGGGTAGTCCTGATTATCTTCACAAACACAATATGAAATCTTTTGACCTCAACTTGATTATTGGACACATCAACACAAGTTTCCTCTCTGTAACAGTTCTACATATACCTGTATCCTGAAGTGGGAAAAAAAAAACGTTTGCAAACGCACACACACACACACACACACACACACACACACACACACACACACAAAGATAGAGTAAAAGCACATGCATTGTAACTATCAAACAAACACAAGAGTATGTTTCTGAGACAATTTATTGGGATAACTGACCAGCCAGCTCACTGAGTAATACATTTAAACATTTTCACATCAACAGAAACAAGCACCACATAAATGGACAGGATCCAAGCACTTTCTCAAACAAATGAACACCACATCATGTTTTCACAACTTCCTGAGAAGGCACATGCTGAAGAATAGCAATGCACTGTACTAGTGTAGTATCAAAAAACCAGTTCTCTCACCACATAACATACTAGCCATACAGTCAAAACAATTGCAGCACAACTAAATCAACACTGGATCTCTCCCTCTCTCTCTCTCTCTCACACACACACACACACACACACACACACACACACACACACACACACACACACACACAGGGGCATAGCACATTTTTCAGATCACTGCACAGAGTTTGTGGTATCAAATATTTTGGCAGCTGCTTGAACAAAGACTTTCACAAACCTTTTATATCTTGAGGAAACACTGAGTCACTGTCAGGTTATGATAGATTCAACTGACCTCTGCTGCCGCATGAGGACCACTAATGAAAACAACATGTCAAATATGTGCACTACACATACTCACAGTCTATACTAGTTTGCCCTAACAGAAAAATCAGCACACAGAATAACAAAGAGAAACAGGAATTGTTCTTCCTAGGCTTTGGCACTCTAGAGTGTTCGCATTATGAAGGCACAGAGTGCATGTCCTGCAGCAATGCAGTCAGAAATTCTGTCCAACTCGGCTGATTAGAAGATGAGTCGTTTTGCAAGGCCGCGATCTGTCAACAGACAAAAGACAAAAAAAAGGAAAAATGTTTCTTTAGCTAAGGCCAGAAAATGAAAGGCACTGACGAAGAAAAACCCTACTGACAGCTTTGTTCTTGAACACAATTCCAATTTGCTTTATGACACACTGTTATGTCAATTCATGGTAACACATGTCCCTACATTGAAAAGCTCTACCTTAAAGTTAAATAACAAGCAATGAGCTCAGACTCAAACAAACATGTTAGAAAGTTATGTATCCAGTCAGTTGTGCAGACTAGCATAAATACATGTACCCCACAGCTTACTCTGCTTTGCACTGTGTACATCATAAAATGTGTATTTCACATTATTCATAGCTACAGAACAGAGTGGTGATAACTGAATTTGGAAACTCAATACTTAGGTTTCAACGTAAGCAGTGAACCTACCCTGATCTGAGTTCTGTTTACGTTTGAGGCCTGCCCGCCGTGCCTCTTGTTCCTTGTTGACAATTCGGTTTGATCCTGGCCGTGGCAGCTGGTGTCCAGGAGCTGGGGGTGGCTTGTTGCTGAAGTAAGGCATCTTCAGTGCCTGCAAGACACAGTATGGTACGACTGTACTGTTTTCATGTAACAAACATATAATTATCTGCACCAGCATGCATAACTATGTAAGTCAGATGAGTCTGACTGGGGATCAAACATGATTTGAAAGTCAGGGCCAGACACGCCAGGACAAGCTGTGTTACACCAAAACTACGACATGGAATGATGGATGCTGCCTTAAAGACATGCATGCTGCTGATTAAATCCACTGGAGAAATATGCATAGGCAAAACTAGAAATCTGTGCACAATATGGACCAACTCTGGGCTGACCCTTCCAAAACTCATCAGACAGTTTGACACAAGTCTGATCAGGAGTAAATCAGCATTCTGCCCTTAGCCTTATCCTCGGTTTCAGAGTCTCAAGGGTCTTCCTACCATTACTACATGATACAGCAAAAGCTTGCATCCTCACTGGAAAAGTACACCTTCACTCCCTGAGCACATAATGTGCAACAGCGATGATTAGGAACTACAATCAATACAGATCGATCTCTAGTAAATGAGAAATGAAATGCAGACCTGTGTTGCTGTGCATCGTCTGAGTGGATCCATGGCCAGCATGGCACCCAGCACCTCCAGGAGGTCATCACCAGCAGCGATGAAGATTTCTTTGAGTGGCTGTCTTGGATACTGGCGGAACTGAATGTAGTCTGGTAAATGTTTCATGTCCTGTAGACAAAGTAACCAAACCAAGTCACTCCCTTACTTCACGATACAACATCAAAGAGAGTATACCAAAGATAACAAATTACCCAAATTATCTTTGTGTAACATCAGTAAAAGGAGTTAGCATGAACATATTTGAACATCATTGCAATTTACATGTGTGCAGAGTTCAGGCCATAAGAACAGTCAAACTTTACATGAATTGTACAGCTCCTGCATCCTCAAACTTGTGCTGAATCAAAAATCCCATGATAAAACCTAAAAAGCCCTGCAAATGTAAAATGGTGATGTAGTTCTTCTTACTGGCCAGTCTGCATCACCAGGTGTTCCAAGCACCTGGAATATGCGACTGAGTTGGTCGAGGTCAGAGTCACCAGGAAGGAAGGGTGCCTGAAATGCAGATCAAAAGAAACATAGTTAAACTGTGAAACATGCAAGTCAAAAACTGACAGTACATGTGCACACATATAGACTTGCTACTGGTAGTGAGCTTATTGCATGAGGTGTATGTGACTGAAACTACCTGAATGACCTTATCTTGGGTGGGGGAGAAGAAGAAAAAAAAAATCCTACACGTACTGCAACAATGAGGTGGGTTTTTTTAACTGGCCCGAGTCACTAGCCTCTGAGCAATTTTTTTTAACCATCACCGAAGCTTCATTTTTAATGAAAATATATTCTTTTTAAAAAATTAATAGAAACTCACTCTGATAAGCAGCTCTGCTAATATACAACCTGTGGCCCACATGTCAACACCTGTGCTATACTGCCGCGCACCAAAAAGCAACTCTGGACTCCGATACCACCTGCACACAAATTTTCAAACAAGTGTGAGGCTAACACATTATGAAACGGGAACATTTGTCTTATTTTAAGCCGAATTATATTTGCCTTCCAAACAAACTCTCCTATTTGACTTAAACCTGTAGCTATATCCACAACATATGGCAGCTAAACCAAATAAATGACCAAGAATTAATCTCATGGCCAGTCAGTAATACTATTAGTACTAGACAGTTGATTTTCTCATTTTTGAGCACTAAGAAAGTACAGCTACATCACCAACAGCACTTCACTATAAATTTCACAATACTTCTGCAAGCAGCAGGGAATGAAGAGAGAATGGGCAGGTACAATCTCTTCACTCACCTGGTTACAACTTGGTGGGAGTTTGCTCTGCTGGGGGAACCAAAGAATTTGGCCAAACCAAAATCCGCAATCTTCAGCACACCTTGCTCATTCAGCAGCAAGTTGTTTGGCTTCATATCCTGTACATTCACACACAAAAAACCCAGAGGATTTTTACAGAGACTCACTCTGTTACACAAGTAAGCCAAAACACATGCACCGACAGGATAAATATATAAAAAGAAATACATGCACCAACAGGATAAATATATAATAAGGCCAGACATATCCCTAGTTTCACTTTAGAAATTAACCCACTCTGACAGCTAGCTAATTAAAGCATCCTTTAGTTTATCTCTCACTTAAAGAGTTTAGATGAGACAGATCTGTCCCTTAATCTATTTCTAACAACGGTAATAAACTCATCCTAGAGGACTGGTCCGAGCCATACCCTGTGTAGTATCCAGTGAGTGTGAAGATACTCTAGTCCTAAACATGTCTGCAGCATGTAGGACTTGATGTGTGGAGCTGTCAATATAATCTTGCTGTCCTTGATGATTATCTGCAACAAACAGGTACAGCAAAAAGCTGCAATCACTTGCACTAGGTGCAGATATGCCACAAACATACCAACTAATACTAACAGGAACACCACATCTGCAAACAGCATCAGCTGTTTGTCTTTGATTTTTCCCCCACTAATTCAGAAAAAAAATGCTCCAACTGCATGTGCAATATCCAAACATAATGACTATTCGCTACTTATGTCATTATTTTTTTTAATTTTTTTAAATCAAGCAGCCTGTACCAACCTCCAGATCTGTTTCCATGAAGTCAAACACAAGGCTGACATTGGACTTGTGACCAAATACATCCAGTAGCTGCAAAATAGCAGATGCATATAATTATATGAAATCATGTCAATGTGTATATGTGCTGCAAGGTGCAGGCTCAATTTATGTTAGATTTTGCTTTCTTAATTTTGTAAAGTATAAGTGACGGTTAGACTTGTACTGCTCTCTCTCACACACACACACACAAAACAAAACATATGTTTAAAAATACAAAACCCATCAAATGACACTACTGTACAGGGCTGAGATTTAGCAAGCCCGACTAAGGAGCCAGTCGGGCTCCCAACCAAGGAAGTTGAGGGAGCCCGACAGTTTTTCAAGGAGCCCGACTCTTTGATGAGAAATTTTGCTGTATCTGCGCTATTTTTAGACCAGTCTGCGCAATGGTGAAATGAGAGCTCTGGACACTGAGGCGGTCAGCGGGTTCAGCGATGGCGTACGTGTGTATTGCCAGGTATTACCAGTCCAGTGCAGGTGTGTCAGTAAGCGGAATCTACCGATCGGGCCGGGAAATATCAAGGCGCCAGCCGGGTGATTGAAACTGTGATCCGAGGGAGCCCGACGTGATTTTTAGGCGCCTCGGGCGCCCACTAAAGCTCAGCCCTGCTGTACACTAACCACCAAAAGAAAAGTGCCTCTTTTGGCATGGAGAAAGAGATATATATATGTAAGAAAGTACCAAAACAGTAACAGTACTAACACATACCCCAATAATATTTTGATGGGTCAGCTCCTGCAGAAGTTTGATTTCTCGCAATGCTGTGCGATTGATGCCATCTGCTGCCTCAGCCCTTGTGCCGATCTTTATCTGTAACGGAAATACTCAGTGTATATATGCAGGAGATACATGCTGAAGCACAAAGGTAGGCTTCAAAACTGATAGGTAATAGTACATACTAATACGAATACAGCCTGTCGAAATATGTGTAAACATGCACGTGTGTGTAGACCCCATGTCTTGCCTAATCCCACGAGACCTCTGAACATTTAGAAGAGACAAAGGAGGGCAGTAGTCCTAATGTCTCGAGGGCAGAAGGGCAGAAATTTGGAATTCTGAAGGCGTGTACACAGTATGAAGCAGGCAATCTAGGGGAGGAGCCTGAGAAAGGGCTTACATCCACAAGAAAAGTGGTATTCTAAATAGGCTCTAACAATGGTTTAGATGATAGGCATGCTTTGTTATGCTTTATCGAAATAGTCTGATTTTCAATCACATAATACAACGTACCTTTTTAACAGCAACAATCCCATCTGTCTTTGTATCTCGGGCTTTGTAGACTGTGGCAAACTGCACAGACACGAAGTCATTTCAAGACGGTGTTCACCAATTATAATTTGTTAGGCAGCTAAAGTGTCACCTTCATATGGAATAAAATACTGCCTAGCCCTATTCATTTTCACTTTTTTTGCTCGTATAAATCTATTCTCATTTACAGATTGTTTGTCAAGATCAAGCTTGCTACGCATCCTAGCAAACCGTGAAACATCGATAAACCAGCGTTTTCATTACTTCCCTTACGGTTTGAATTGTAGTTGTTTTTGCGGTGTGTTTACCTGTCCCTCTCCAAGAAACTCGATCTTCTCATATCGTCTGTTACTGTCATCAGACATACCGACAACATCACACTTTCGTCCAATGTTGGGCGCGTTGCGATGTCGTCTGTGCTTTCTCACTTTCATATCTTTATCAGTTGAAGAACTTTCCAGGGGAGAGAATGGCGCATACAGTTATACAGCCCTTAGTGTGCGTCCATGTGGCCGCCAGTCCGCTCTAGCAATGTTCAAAATACATGTAACTTACTGATCTGTCTTCTTTCCTGAGTGTGAGCAGCAAAGATATCTAATGTCAGATATCACATGATATCTTCTTCTTTTTTTTTAATTTTTTAACCAAATTTCAGGTTGAATGTTCTCACCACTGGTAGGTTGTCTATTTTGTAAAATTTGGCCTTTGTTTTTGTTTTTTTGGTAATATTTGTCAAGTAAAAACAAACAACAACAACAAAAATGGTGCACCAATGCATTTTTATATATGGGACAACAAAATTGAATCTTACAAAAAAATATCAATGTGCTGATGATCTCTAAAGGTTGGGTGCACGTGGATAGCATCCATCCTGTTGTGTTCCATTGTAGCATTTTAATATTTGCTTGTTGTGGCTTTGCAGGTGGGAATTTCATGCACCAGTATTCTTCCTTATGCACACACACACACACAGTACACAAACCAACTATGTAAGCAAAAGAATCGTCAACAAGAAAAAAATGTGTGGAGTGCATCAATATAACACCAGGTTTAATACGATTCATGCAGGCGCTGTGAAATTTCAAAAATCACCACCGCAGTCACACAATAAAACAAAAAAGGAACAAAACAAAATATGTTTAGAATAGGTGCAGAACATTTTATTTCCACAGTATGTATTGTCAGGTAGTCATCTCGCGTCAACAACTTTCAAAAAAACATTTCTGGCAATATCCCAAACTACGCCTCACGCGTTTCACACGGTGAACAAGCGTATCAGTCTTTAATTTGAACAGTCACATTTTCAATATCATAATAGATCTATTTCATTTACTCCACAACAGGTATTAAGACTTCCCTGTACAGTACAGTGTAATAAAAAATGAATTGTAGAGCAAAAGTAAAAATTTGTCAATATCTGCTAACACCCCCCCCCCCTCCCGGGTTGCACAAACATAGCATCCTCCACCTAAAATAATCCTAGAACACATGTATACCTCTCTTTTTTTCATGAAAGTGTCAGTACTTCACGAAGTTGTATAGCGCGCACACACACACACACACAGAGCAAAAATGTAATACATTCAGTCCCTCAATGCAAAGGCAGATCCAGAGTGGGGGTGTCAAAGGGTATGTGTGCTACTGTTAAAATTCACATCAAACTCTAGACCTCTGGTAAATGCTGGTATTCAATCAAGATAACAAAGTTACTCAACAGGAAGCAACACCAGAGGAAAGAATTTGTTCCTTTTCTTTTTCTTTCCCCCAGTCAGTATGTCAAGATGTGCAAATAAATATTCACACAAGGCTACTTCCAAGGAAAACTTGTATAAACTGGAGATGAACCCGAGAATCTGTTCTGCATTCACAAACATACATACATAGGCACCGTGGAAGCCCACAGACCTTCAATGTACCTTAGCCGATATCAGACACCTGCATCAACACAACAGATTACTGTGCAGCAGGCATCCCTAAATTAACCCACTATCCTTACAGCCGCATCCAAACTTGTTACGTCAACAAGGCATTCATAACTCAAGAGGCTGTTGGTCCTTGCTGGCAAGGCGTTGAGATTTATTACTTCTTTCAGTCTGAGTCTCTCCAGACAAACTTTCTGTCGGGATCTTGTCTGCGCTGCCTGAATCTGTAGGTGGCGGTGGTGTTGGTGTTCCTGTTGACAGCATGTCATCTGTCTCTGTGATATCAAGGACCCGGGTGTTCTCTTTGGACAGGCTTCCATAGATAGACATAGCCTGTAACAGATTATCAAAGAAACAAAGCATGCACTCAAACTAATAAATTCAATAATATGAAGATATATGTATATCTACTTGATAAAATCACTTTTGCATCATCGTGTCCATGTTGTTTTGAAAGGACAAGCAATACAAATGAACTAACATGCTTTTTCTTTTTCTTTTTTTTTTGCATTGCAAAATTTTACAGAAATGAGGTTATAACAATAAAACCAACCATGAGACAATTTAAACTTTCAAACCTGAAACTTTGTTGGAAGAAATTATGAACAGTATAAGATATAGGAAGTCTGAAAAAAATCTTTATCACAAAATATGGGAGGGAAAAATTCTGACCTGTGCTACCATGGATGAGACATCACCAGTATTTGACGGAAGAATGACTGTGTTGCTGGTTTTGGCAAGATTTCCAAATGCACCAACATACTGCTCTGCCACATTCATAGCCACAGCATTCATGCCATTCTATAAACAGAGAATAAGCAAAACTAAAATAAAAAATAAATATAAAAAAAAAATTATGATGAACATGTTAACACCCTGATAGTGCTGAGTATGGAATATTCCAGACAATCTTTACGGCTTTTCAGCACAAGACAAACTAATTCAGCAAGGACAGGGTAAAGAGAAAAATACCTGTAATAAAATTACATTTACAGCAACACTCATGCCATGGCAAATTATTTTATTCAAAGCCCTTAGTCTACAAAGTGGTGTTCCTCCCACCAAACTCCCTCCTGCTGTACATAAGAAGACAATGCAGTGCTGCAAATCACAAGAAGACACTTGTGGAATGTTTATTGTAATGTTTCAGTCTGCTTAACTCCAGTGTGACTGGGTCTACTGCCACGTAACAGCTGCCCATGCTCGGGCCTGCCGCCATGAAACTGCATATAAACAAACTTCTTTAGCAAGGTTCACTGAAGACACACACATCTGACATGGACATCTTCAACTGATTTGTGCACCTAGTGCGATTCAAGATGAAAGTTATGTTTACTGCAAAGAGTGAGTTGTTGGTCAGCTGTGCCACTTACTGTCACTTGGTGGAACATTAGTCTGACCGCTTATCATCCTAAAACCCATACATATGTACACGCACACTCATGCATGAGCACACACAAACACACATTTTTTTTACTTCTTTCTGCTTCATTTGTTTTGTATATTTCCTACGTTAATTGTGCAGTGTTTCCGATTAGGCACAGGTGTGAGTATTTGTACGCACTAAACTCTTAAATTGACGCACAAATCTGAGAACAGCGCATCACAGGGGATGCACGTTTTTGGCCTCTCATAATGCTGTATTTGGTAAGCATATGGGTTCCTCGCCTGGCTTATTCACTTTGGCTGACACGCTACAATTCACATACACCCCTCCTACTTGAATGCTTTTGTAAACACCACGAACAAAGGGCTTTGACTTTCAGACTTTTTGTATGAAAAGATCATGGCCGCCTTAAAATTTACAAAAGGACCCTGTGGAAATATGGAGAGAGGGTCCCAAGAACCCTTGTTTTCTCGAATCACAGAGAACACCGACTGTGTGTGTGTGTTTTTTTTTGGGTTTTGTTGTTTGTTTTTATTTTTGGTCTAGGTTGCCACCATTTTCTTTTTGTTGTGTGTGTTCCTGTGCATGTTTGTTCTTTTTCACATGACCCCAAGGGGTTTTGAATAAACTGACTTAACTTGACCTTATAAGCATCATTGCTGGGCAAATTAGCTGAGAACAATTTTAGTACTGTGAATTGGGAAGTTAAAGTAATCTTGTCTCTCCACTGAGGGTGGTAGTCGATTATATGACAGTAACCATTCTCATGGATTTGTTAACACTCACCCGCTGTGTCAGTGCCCGAGACACATTGTCAATAGCAGTCGCCTTTGCCTGCGCCCTTCTAATAATGGCTTCAGCGTCACCTGAATTGAACAATAACAAGCAGGCTGAAGAAAACAGAGGCAGCAAACAAAAAGAGTTACACTGATGTGTTCCATAACTACCCCTGTTCTTTATCTCCCTCTATCCTTTCGCACTGAATACTTATGAAGAAATCTCTGTTTAGTTTTGTTTTATTTTAGCACGTTGGAACTCTCTGGGCTTGACACTGACAGAGAGAGAAAAGAACCCAAATTTACCTTCAAATGTAACAGCTCCCACAAAAAGCTATGTACTTCTTAATCCTCTCTGAAGACAAGCTTACCCGTAGCTTGGTTAATTTGTTCTGCTTTGTTGGCCTCCGAGTTGAGAATACGTGCCTGCTTCTTTCCCTCTGCTACGTTTATATCTGCCTCCCGAATACCTGTGGAAAAGCACGAGTCGATGAAAAATCTCTTTAAAAAATCTGCACCATAAAACACAACACAACTGGTGGCAGCAAAACTGTACAAATGAAATGCAGTCTAAACACTTTCATGAATGTTCACCAATTTAAACCAAGTTTCCAGCTCTCCCAGTTTTCTACCAGAGTGCGTCATGATTAAAAGCGTATAAAAAGTGATAGGAAAGTAACCTTCAGATTCCAAAATGGCCGCCCGTTTTTTGCGCTCTGCTTCCACCTGCATCTGCATGGCTTCCTGTACACGTGATGGCAGCTTCATATCGCCTGCAATCAGTGTAAAGTTATGGCTAGACTATTATTATGTACCCAGTATCATCATCACTCTCTCTGTAAAAAGCTATTAATGTATTTTCAATTTTGTGTCTACACACACACACATTCTCTGGCAATATTTCAATTCACAAATAATGCATACAAGAAGACACTAAGAGATAAGAGAAAACACGAAAAACTTACGAATTTCGTAACGTAGACATGTAATGCCCCACGCCTCTGATGCTTTGTTCAGTGAAGCTGCAACATTGCAAAGATCATCAGCTACGTACATGAAACACCAATCTGTCCAGTAAACGATTCAGGTGTATTTGTATTCTACGTCATGCAAGGTCTTGTCAACTTCTGACACAATGACAAAATACTGTATTCTTATTTGTAAAACATAAACAAAATAAAATAAGCATGATAAAGGAACAATTGTTGAAAAAATCCTCAGAAATTTTTGGGCTCAAGGGAGTTTACCATGAAAAACGTCTCAACAAACTGATCAAATGTCAATACACACATATACACGTGTATATATATATATATATAAGTATTGTTCAAAATTTTGCAACTCCAGCCACACATAATTATAATGCATATATGGATGCGGAACAAGTGGAAACTTACCAACAATAGCTATGTTTAGAGATTCCCTTTCCCTGAAAACGGTGTCCAAACTGATTTTGCCGATCTCTGATCTCATAGTGGTCTGTGCTAACTGTGTGATTGCATACTCTGGATCCTCCACACCATAGGATGCCTGGCAGGACAAAAGCAACTTGGGCTTACAGTACCGCTGGGCAAATGTCTCTGAGTACAATCCCAACTGGATAGAGCTAATTAAACTTCTGTTCAGAGTTTATGACACTTTGGAAGATTGACAGGTAAAAATTTACTTCAGTTCACAGATTGTAAAGCATGACACTTTTATAGATTTGACAGAAGAGAACCTCCTTTTAGTGGGGAGATACTGGACAATGCACTGCACAAGAAGATTTTTTTTCTGAATGTCTGCTGTGTTTTATGGCTATGTTTATGACTGTGTTAATAGCTGTGCCTTTCTCTCCACTCAGTAAGATACCCATCTTTTTTAACCAAGTTAGAAAATTTAATTCAAACAGTGATTATTCTTGTCATCACAATAATCTGGCTAAACAGAACCTGCTGATGTACCTTGTAAGGATCTATAACTCTGAGATACAGCACAGCATCCATCTGCAAGGTGACATTATCTGGGCAAATAAAAAAAGAGAAAAAAAAGGAATGATTTAAAAGGAAGAACTCCAAACATATAACATATGTACTGTATATTTAAACTCGAGTACATGTACGTATCTCTTATGTTGATTGTGGAAATGACGTAATGATCAAACATTCCAGTAACTGCTAAAACTGTAGTGCCAGGGATGGATCCACAATGTAAAACATGCTTAGAGATGCAGAATTAACTGCAGGAAGTTCTTCTCATCTGAACAGGTGGTCTACCTACGCAGTGCTCTCCATTAACAACCACCAGGCACCAAGGCTACCTCAACAAATGACACATGAACAAGCGAAAACCTCTCGGCCCAGCAACCACAAGTAACCCTTGACAGTGGCAGCCAGGTAAACATTTTTGTTTTTAAATCACAAATGCAAAGATCAAGAAATGTTAACAAAAACATCAGAGAAGTTTTTGAAGATTACATAAGTTCCTTTCACCCCATTTATAAGAAAAATTAAACCACCAGTTACACAGTAAAAATGACACACTGAAATTGTGAAACTGAAGAATTAAGAAAAGCAAGGAGAAACACCAGACAACTAGATCAACACTCACCAAGTGTAATAGCAGCTTGCTGTGGGACATCAATAGCAATTTCCTTCAGACTCTGGACATACTTGATGGAATCAACAACTGGAATGCACATGTTAAAGCCCTGCAACAGAAATAAGTAGGTCAAAGATAGTCAGGGCCACCCTTTCTCAAGCATACTGTTGGACAACTATGGCATAAATGCACTATATATATTCAAGAGGGACCCTCACTTGCCTCAACGAAACTCCCAAGCAGCCTTGTCACCACAAACTTGAAGATAATATTTTTCTCACTGTGGTGAATTTCTTTTCCTTCTCCTTCCCTTTTCTTAAATAATAATAATAAGTATTGTACAGGCGCTTACCCAATTCATGAATCGTCTCAAAGCACTGCGAACTGAATCCAACACGCAAGCTCACGTGAATCACATGCATTCTCTCACACACAGAACATAAACACCTTACAATCATGTGGTGCAGCGAAGGGTCAGCTCAGCTATTTAAATTTCGGAATTTAGAATTGCACTTATTTTTCAAATTTGGTGGGCTGAACATTTCCAAAGCAGAGGGGGAGGAAGCTGGAGTACCCGGAGCGAACCCCCGACGATCAGCCTGAATGAACGGTGCTATATGGTCAAGAGTACAGAGTTGAGTCGAGTGAGTGTGACATGAGTACCCAGTTTTCAGCAAAGTCATAAGCAAACTATTTTATATGAATTTGGTGTGTCTTGTCATGAGCAATCTTCACCGTATCTGATTTTCTCATACAAGTTGTCGATTGGCCGTATTTGAAGAAATAAGTTGTGAGTTTGTACATAACATTAAACACTGTCACAATTTTGCAGACTTGATATTTCAAGGCAAAAACAAACCAGTGATGTTGTTTGCATGTTGTGTTTTTATTTTGAAGGCTTAACCTTCAGCAATATCACAAAAGAGAAGGAAAGACTCACCAGATGCAAAGAAATGCAATGAAAAAGTGGTGTGAACATAACTTTACGTCAAGTGGCAAGTTAAACTGAAATGAGCACCATTATGACAGAGTACTGATACTGTTTGGTCAAAAAAACTTCTTAAGAACATTGCTTGGGTTACTCAATAATAATGCAATGCAATACATGAACAAAAATAAATGATACGTGAACAGAAATGGATTCAAATGTTTCTGGTTTTCTGCTTGACGGAACATGTCAATAAAACCCTTTAAAAAGCTAAACATTTTATTCCAGTTATTATTGTTTCCCAGTAAAATTAAAGACTGACCCTTGAAATACATGCAAAAACAAAAATAACAGTTGCTACTTCACTGTGTCCCTGAATAAAGTGATCAAAGAAAGAACTGAGCATGCTTAAACATAACATTACGACGTGACAGACTTATTTCAAACTTTTAAAGTCACACAGAAGGAAAAGGTACAAAAAATACATTACCAGTGACTTTGTTTTTATGGTAAGTACACCGTACTCACACAAAGATGTATCTAACAGATTTAACACATGAATTATTACCATATCCAGCTGTCTGAACATAACTTGACACACTTGAACACAACATTACACTGTGACAGACAAATTTCAGATAGCTAAAGTCAACCAGAAGGAAAAAGAACAAAACATATCAGTTGTAGTAGGTGTGGTTCAATGGGAGGTACTCTTAAACCCCCTCAAAGTATGATTTTAAGCTTAATCCCATAGATAATTGCTATCTCAAGCTACATGAATGTAACTTTACACAACTTCGAACATAACATTACACTGTGACAGACTCATTTGAGACTGTCAAAATCAAACAAGAGGAAACGGAACAAAACAATGTATTACCAGGAAGTGTGCTTTAATCGAAGGTACACATTCTCTTCACAAAAATATGATTTAAAAGCATAATAAAACTGATAACTGTCATTATCAAGTTGCTGGAACTTAACTTGACAAACACTCATGCAACAGCTTTCACTCAAACACACACAGGGATGATGTATACAAACTGCTATAATCAAAAAGGGGCTCACAGCATAGGAAATAGTGAATACCTATCATTTTTCAGTACAGCAAAGGAAAAAAATGTAACCTTTGACTGAACATAACTTGAAACCCACTGTCTGTGTATAAAGTTGTGTTCAAACACAAACAGCTCCTGCACATTTTCTATTGGTGTGATCCTGGAAAAAAAAACACAGTCATGAATAAAAACACATAATTTTGCTGTCCTCTATTTCTGGCCATTAAAAAAATGAAGGAATGCCCAAGTTGTTGTTTGTACATAATATAACAACTGCATGAATCTGGGTACGGTGTGTAAAGTTAACTTCAATAAACAAACAGATGAACACACAAAAATGTGTTTGAATGGAAATTTTCAAGACTCCAGGGAGAAAAATTATCCCAAAGATGTTTAGCAGGATATTTTATTTTTGTTTGGTGCTAGACTTGTCGTCGTATGAGTTTGAACATAATGCTGACGACCTTCGTTTGTGAGTAAAGTTGTGTTCAAACCAGAGACATCTGAAATTTTACATAAGAAAGCTTTACTCCCCGCAAAGGATCTTTTTCCGAGTAGCTTTCCACCTAAAAATACCTAAGGCATTCATTGTTTGTTGCTGAATACACAACTTTTGTAACAGTCATGAACATAACGTTTACAACCTAAACCACAAATGTCTCCACGGCTGTATCGATTAGAATCACGACAAGGATTAACATCCACGTGTTGGTGATACCAATCACCATACTAACATCGAGTTTACCATTACCGCTGTTGTCAGCAGTATTCCAAAATGCACAAGAACACAGACTCTTTGTGTTTATTCACTTTTTGCTGCCGAGTTGACTAGATTTGTCTGAAGATAACACTTAACACTTAAAACTTACCCTCGGGATTATCGGCTGCCTCCTCCAGTGACGGTAATCAAAGTCATCAGCTCAAAGAAATCATGCTTCCAGCTTGTGTTTGAAACGGCCGCTGGTTGAATTTATCTCATACCCGAGTGTAGCGATCGATTTTTTCTCGCGTGAACATAACAGTAAAATTAACACGCCGTCGGGTCTTCGAAATCAACACGAAGTTTCTTTTCAACAACACGAGATATATCGGTGTTCTTCCATGAAAAATAAAGAGTGAAAAAACGATGTTGAGATTATGCAAGTTAGGTATTTCGCAGGACAAAAGTACGTTCGACCTCGGTGGTCGATGTTGATCATCGGAAGTTTACGACGACGTTATGTCCAAACGTGCCTACATTTTCAGTCATTTTTCTAAAAAACGGAAAATATTTGACACCTGCCAGTATGCCGACTGAAATAAAGGCAGTTTTGAGCATTTGGAGACAGCAAATGGGTTCACTGACCGTTCTCCATGTTTCTCAAAATAACACTTCAGCGATCGCAAGTACTTTCTGTCACGTTTTTCTTCCACTGCAATCACCGATTTTTCGCCAAAAACCCAGAGTTTTAAACACAAGAAGTAAATGTACCACATCCAATTCTCACTGTTTGAAACTCTGATTTATACTGAACAAGTGAGCCAAAGGAGACAACTGTGCATGCTTTTTAAACAAGTTTGTAGCATCATTCATGTGAATGGGTAGCCATTTTGAGCAGTCGACTCACCTCTGTACTCTTGACCATATACGAGAAGGAAAAATTCTTTGCCCCGAGTGGGACTCAAACCCCCAAGTCTCTTAACGGGTACCGCTCTTAACCACTAGACCACCAACTGCCCCAAGATGATTATTTAAAAAAAAAAAAAAAAAATTGTGTGACAGCAAAAAAAGTGAACTATAGCTGTTCCAGCCATCCAAAGTGGGCGACATCTGCTCAGAAATGTAAACATGACAGGCTTATGCTGATCAATGGCAGCTGAGCGGCAAACCAAACAGTGATTTGTAATGTAAATAACAGAACCTGTACTTACAGGCTCCAAAACTCTGTGATATTTTCCGAAACGTTCAATAACCCATGCTTCCTGTTGCGGTACAAACAAGATAGCTGTGTTGATTGGTAGGCGCGATCGGTGGCGGACTTGCTGGTTTGCTTGCTGTAAAACCACCTGTAAATGTAAAATCAACACGTTATTAACAACCCCTTGCATGCTGACACTGGTAGCCTATGATCTATAGCTGTAGTAGAACACTAATAAGCCTGTGCTGAGCATACCATACTTCTCATAATGTCTTCTCATACACTGCTTTAAAAAAAAAAAAAAATTCAAGGGCCACCTTCAATTCTACATGTTATCATGATCAACCCATGCGTATCAAATTTGGGTGACTAATCCGTTTTTCAACATGACACTCATCTGTGTAGGTGTAGATGAAATCCCCTATCTAAACAACGACAATGTATCAATGCACAAGCCGTACGCTTATGACAGCGCTCTGTCATTGTAAGTTGTACTGTGTGTCCTTCGGCGCAACAGAATCGTGTATTTCGTAAGACTGAGAAGAACGTGCATTGCTTACACAGTGACCCTTACCTGCAACATTCGCCCACTGCTCGGCCTGAAGACGTGGCGATGAAACATCGCTGCTGACATTTTGTGAAGTTTAAATGGTTTTTGCGTCCTTGCACACCACGTTCAGCACAAATAGTGAAGTCGGTTATCGTCAACAAGACGCTGGGGCCGGAAAATGAAACACTTTTCCCCACCGACAGCATGGGATGACCTCAGCTAAGGTCACTTCCTCCAGAAAGAACGGTAATTCCAACAAAAATATGGCTTTCCTAAACCTTTATGTAAACAAAAATGCTCTTTCCGCCAAACATATTAGGAGGGCAATGAGACTTAATTCTTTAAACGGCTGTTATACCATATGTATGCAAGACAATTCCATTAACGGCAAGCATAATTATTAGGGAACTCTAACTCTTTTCTGGGGTTAACCGAAACCTATGAGAAGGCACCGGAAATCTTCACTGACCATGCGCTGTTGCCATGAAATACAGTGATGGCGGCAAAAGTAGGGAAAGGCTGATGACCACAAACTTTACCCTTAGAACCCCATGAAGTTGCAGCCAGAAAAACGGCCAGGATTATTCCCAGGAAAAGAAAGCGGTTGTTGACTAAAAAAAATCCATCATGGCGATGGAAAAACAGTACATGCTTCGTGAAATCTACACACGATCCTTGACCTCGGTCGGCTACCATCCCGCCCGACGAGAACTCTATGTGGGGTTTGAAGGTGTGTGTGTGTGTGTGTGTGTGTGTGTGTGTGTGTGTGTGTGTGTGTGTGTGAACTCTATGTGGGGTTTGAAGGTGTGTGCGTGCGTGTGTGTGTGTGTAGTTATTGCTCTTCTTTTACAAGACTCTTACACTTTGAGGTAACAAAAGTTGATTTCGGGTTGTTGTTTCTTGGTGTGTGTGGGTTTTTTTTTTTCTTTTTCCTTTTTTTCTGTTCCAAATAAAAGATTTTGAATCGCAACATTCATTTTCCACAGTGAACACAACATCCTTATGCAGTGACATTTCACATGCCGTGTTTTCAATTTCAGATGGAGCCATAAAAACCTTTGAAGCTGAAAACGGCAAACTCATCACACATTTCACAGAGCACAAGGGATGGGTGACAGACTTTTTGTTTTGGTGAGTTGTGTTTTGGTTCTGCACGGTTTCTCAAACACAAAGCTCGTGATTGCAACTGAGATGCTTTATGTGGAATTGCAAAGCAACTTGAAATGTTCAAACCACCTCAGACACCCTAGATTTTGGCTTTTGGAGTTCAAAATAGTGCAGCTGTTAACTGGTGCTGAAACTGAAACATGAAGTATAATGATAATGATTATAATGGATGCTTTTATAATGCTTAACCTCTGCAAGCTCTAACTAGTCTAAGTTCTTTTAAAAGAAATTGAGAAAAGTAATTATACAGGTAATCTATTTGACGCCAGAAAAAGTGATAAATCTTTGTACTTACTGTTCCCCTAGCAAAAAACAGAAACAACAAACACACACAAAAAAGCATCTCAGTGATGGATTCATACTATTAGTGGCGGTGTAACAGATTAGTTGTATTATGGAATTCTGAATTCTGCCGATTTTTTGTTGTTGTTGTTCTGCTGTTTTGTGAGGAAAACGAAAAAATGGTGGACCTGCAGGATAGTCTGACCCCTCCACAAACACACACACGCACACACCCCTCCCCCCCCCCCCCCCCCCCCAATTTGGTTTTGAAGAGTTTGAGGAGCACTGGACGTTGCTGTCATTTCCTCTTTTTTCTTTTTTTTTTTTGCTGCCCCAACTCTTTGCCAGCTCCAGTGGTCATGGGTGGAACCCACGGAGGACTCGGAAGCTGGGACAATTTTTATTATGCATGATGATGGAGATGAGGATGATAGTAAGATGATGCTATGGAGGTCCATGTGGTTTGGGACTGCGGGACAGGGCCGCATTCCACGCTTCCTGTCATAAATATCCCGGCATTAACCAGGCCCGGGAACTACGGCACCTGCGGTGCCGGCCGTGTAATTATCCACATCATAAGACGTGTCATACAAAGGGAAGCACCCCCAAAGTCGCACCCGTGAAGTGGGTGAAGCTCGGCTGTGTGGCAACAGCCTCCCCATTGGGGCCATAGCACACCCACTCTGGGTAGGAGCCGACCTAGGTATGAAAAATCCCGCTTGCCTCAGCTGGGATTCGAACCCGGGTCTCCAGGTCCATGATCCGAAGTGCTAACCACTACACTATGGGGGCCGGTTCATTTCCTCTTTTTCTTTACTGTTTTCCATTGTTTTGGGCTGCAGGAAAACCTATTCCTGTATATTTGATGAATCTGTTTTGTTGCAGGGCTGATGCGAAACTGCTGCTGTCCTCTGCTAATGATAGCTATATTATTGTGTGGGGATGTGGTGGTGGTGTCTTTGACAGGATCAAGGTAAGTGGATAAATTTGATAGTGAGACATATCTCTACTCAAATCATTCAGTGGACACAGCTTTATATTGACATTTTAATGTTTTGCCAAAAGGACAAACTCTCAGAATTCATCGCTCATGAGAGATATTTTACTTTTCGTGGGGGAAACCCGGTGTGTGAATTTCAGTGTTGCATGTTTCCAGATCGGCGTACCTGTCTACTGCATGGCCCTCAACCCACGCCGTCACCAGCTGGTCTGCGGAGTCAATGGAGGGATTCGAGTGTATGGTCTTGACGAAGGTAACTGATGAAGGCTGTAGATGACTAGAGAGCAGCCAGGCTGGCAATTAATTTTAGTGATCTAGCATTGGTCAAAACTGAATTTTTTTTTTCCAGTTGATTTGTTGTTGAGTCCTCTCTCTCTCTCTCTCTCTCCCCCCCCCCCCCCCTTTTTTTAAAATTTTTTTTATTAGTTTCAAGCTTACAATGCATCTTTCATATCTTTGTTTCCAGACCGGGAGTGTGGTCATGTGATCAACAGTCGTTTGTTGTACTTTGCACGTGAACACACAGACATTGTCCGTTCTGTTGTCTGCATGGATTCTCGGATTTACTCTGTTGGGTAGGTACTTTTTATGGTAACCAGCATCAGCAGAGGATGAAAGAAATAGAGACAGAGAAAGAAAAGGAGAGAGAAATTTTTACATGGCAACTTTTGTCACCTGCTTCACCTGTCTTGTTTGTTGTTGTTGTTGTCAGTTGTGGTGGTGGTTGGTGTGGGTTTTTTGTTTGTTTGTTTCTTTGTTTGTTTGTTTACATTATTTATTTATTTATTTATTTATTGTTGCAGCTATGACCACAAACTGGTGATCTATGACTCTTCATACACAGGAGACAACAGCCTGGATCCCATTTACAAGTGAGACATGAAGACAGAACCTTTCATGGGCTTAATAATTTGAACACGGTGGAGTCTGCTGGTACTCTGTAGGGGAATGATGGCCTTCTATGGGCTTTCTCTTTCAACTTGCAAAGAAAGTAGCATCTAACAGGTTAATGGTGGATTTACCAGAAATCTTAGATAGCAGAAGATCTACATTTATCATAGTTTGCCTCACGCAGAAACGTTAAGGGTATTATTTTCAGTCTTTCATGTGTGGATATTGTGTAGTCTGCTATTTGCAGACCTGCATGGTTTAATTTTGGCTCAGTGGTTGGTGTAGAACAAAACACTGTACGATATATGCTAATGGTGTTTTCACACCTTTTGTTACTTTCAGCAACGTTATCCACGATGCTGGAGTCACTTGTCTGGTAGTTGCACGGGACAATGAGAACAACACATGGTCAGTTTTAGTTTCTGCGCAGTGGGGTGTGTGTGTGTGTGTGTGTGTGTGTGTGTGTGTGTGTGTGTGTGTGTGTGTGTGTGTGTGTGTGTGTGATTCCACTGGTAACACAAGAAGAAAATCTGCTTCCCTGGAAAACATTCAATTCTTAATTTTAAAAAAGTAAACAGTTCAAAATCACATCAGCATACATGTGCACTGGTGTCAGCTTGAAATGCTTTCAGCCAAACAGTTGTGTAAAGCACCTACAGTATTTCAAAATTGGTTGTTTTTGTTTTTATTATTTACAGGATTCTGACAGGGTCGTTTGACAAGAGCTTGAAGATCTGGTCTGTGGATGGCAAGCTGGTTCACAAGCTTGACAACTTCCTGGGAACAGTCACTGGCTGCTGCTATGTCCCCCGCAACAAGACTGTGTGGGTGGCGGGTGGTGCCCCCTATGCTTGGCTCTACGATCCCAAGTCTGGAGATAATGTGAGTCTGCAAATGACAGTTGACTCTTTTCTTCATCCCCCCCCCCCCACCCCCTCAAGAAAGTTGCCCAAACCCTGTTGCCTGTTTTTTGAATGTCACTTCATATTGTCCCATAAGTTCTGCACCGCTGTTGACACAGTCAGTGGTTTGAGCCCATGCCTGAAAGCATCTGACATGTACTTGGTGCACGTTGTACAGGTGTCAGACTTCATCGGAACATTCCAGAATACAGAGGAAGAGAAATATCACCTGCTGATCCTCCGGTACTTCCCTGAAGTCAACATGGCCGTAGGTATGTATCGTCATGTGTTGTTGTTGTTGTTGGGACCATTCAAGGGGGAGATGGTGAAGTTGTTCTTGATGTCATTTCTGGGCTGAACACTTTCAGGCTCATCTCCTTTGATGGGAGGATTACGTGTGTGACCATTTCCAGTTGCCTTGCCACATGGGCAGACACACTCAGAGGACAGATGGACAGATACACACCATACTATAGTGGTACATGTATATACACATCAGGGGTGAGCGGTGGTCTAATAGGTAGAGTGTTGGATTTAGCTGCTGCGCTACTGCACGGCCGTCACCAATGTCACAGCGATGAAGCGTGGGTTCGAGCCCAGGTCGAGCTTGTGATATGTGATACCGGGTTTTCCTGGCTGCCGGGCTGCTCATCGGGGGTTTCTCTCCGGGTTATCCGGCTTTCCTCTCCCAGCATAATTGTAAACAAAATAAATAAATAAATAAATTTAAAAAATTTAAAAAAGGAAGGATAGGTATTGGGTGGCGCTGCATCGCGGCGACACGCTTCCCCTGGGGGAAGCAGCCCGAATTTCCTGAAAGGGACAATGAAGTAGTAAAAATAAAAATACAAATTTTAGATGTATACATATGCCTATGTTTGTCAACAGTACTGAGTGTGGAGAAAAGTGATCTTTGCTTCATGTCTGCATTTTGCTGTGTGTGTTAAGCAACAACAAGCCGAAGAGGTGTGGTCGTGTGGAAGTACAATACGTCTGCTTGTGTCACTGCCCTCAGGTGTAACACTCCCATCGAGAGCATCTGCTACAGTAAGTTCTTTGTGCCTGTTTTTATCATTTCACAACAAGTGAGGGTGTCTCTGGCAGGGGTTCATATCGACACCGACCATGGACTGATTCATTTTCAAAATGTCCTATTACTTTCCCAGCAAACGTCCTATAGTTTCTGCACCACAGTGGACAATATTCAGGACAAATGTCCTATACTACGTGTATTACAGTCAGCCAGGACATTTGTCCTATTACAGTTTCCATGGATATATGCATTCCTTGGGTGTCCATTTCTGTGGAGTGATGTGTGCATGTGATCTGCGACTAATGATCTGTTAGTGTTCTAATAATCCATTGAAGTGGTAAAGGGAGAGAGCGGAAACCTCCTTGTTGCTGGTCACTGAAGATGAACATTTAGGCCTCCCAGCCTTCCCAAACAACAACAGAGAACAAAACCTGCTCATGCTACACGATTGCTGTGACAGAGATCATGATGACTTGATACAGCATCCGTTTCCACCCTAGCAGAGTGCTCACAGCGCTTAGGGAGAGGTTTCAACAGAAGGATTTTTAAAAAAATCAATTAAAAAAAACCCTGCAGATTTGTGGAGTAATGCACTGAAGAGGAGAGAGAGAGAGAGAGATCTGCGTAAATCATATGTACGATTGCATAATCTAACTACATGCTGGTGAAACAGTTGTTGTGTTGTTTTCAGCTGCCAAAATTCCCATTTTGATATTCAGCGGTGACCATGATGGCACCATCACTAAATGGGAGCGTATGCAGTCCAACCACTTCATGTACAGGTAAGGGTGTAACTCACAAGTTGCCTGCATGGATCAGGGATGGCTTTGATTTGTCATGAGTATGTGCATGACTGCCACACAGTGCAAGGATGCTCAAGTGTTATAACGAAATGGGTTCATCATCAATGCACTGTACAAAATTGTAGATGCAAACACCAAGACATACTGGTACACTGTGCATCTCTCTCTCTCTCTCTGTTACTCCAAGAATCATGCATTGCCTCACATGTTTGTGACATATTTGAGCCCTTTAGATTATGTTCATGTATTTTTTTATTTATTTTTTTATTTTATTTTATTTATTTATTTATTTTTTTTTGGGGGGGGGGGGATGCGGGGGGATTTATTTTGGAAAGATTCTCTCATTTTGAGTTTGATGCCAGGCTGAGAACGAAATTTGTTTGCTGACTTTTTCATTGTTGCCCCTTCTGTGAGATCACCCTCATGAAAGAGTGTCAAAACTCCAACCTTGCAATCAACCAACCAACTGCTGTCTCTTTAAATTTTTCATTTCATTTCTCTTCCCCTCGCATTTTCATTTACAGTACTTATCAATGTGATTCTGTTTTTGTCCTCACCTCAAAGAGGAATCTTCCCTTGTCTGGGGATTACCACTCTCTTGGTCTTTTTGCTAACCAACCTGTTGTCCACTGTAGCAAGGAACACTTCATTCTCACCGAGCTGAAGAAAAAGAAGCGTGCCGGGAACCGGATCCGGGAACAGCTCGAGGAAAACACCAAAGACACGGAAAATGGTTTCATTCCGCCCAAGACCAGTCGCAATGTGCAGAGTCGCTACGCTTTTAACAAGCCTATCATTCCACCTGTGAGTGACCTAACAAAATTGAGCTGAACGGGTATCATACTTATGCTAACATGGAGCTTGAGAAGGGTCAGGGGTTTGCAGGTTCACTTGCTAATTATGGACTGGGTCTTGCTTACGATGTTTGATGAAGTAGTAGTAATAATAATAATAATGGATATTTAGACTTCTCCTCGGCGCACGTATCCATCTCTAATGAGATGCTCTAGACGCCGCAAGGCTGGAGGATGAAGCAGGGAAAGCCTGCTGCCACTAGGCGCTACTTTGTGTGTAAACCTCCACCTGCTATTCACTCTGGTGCGTTCGACAGTATTTCTGTTTTACCACGCCACCGGCCACAGCCTACTCCTCTTCGAAAGATGAACGTGGGATTTTTAGCGTGCACACTTGATATTTGTGCATGCGTGTGTACACAAAGGCGAGACAGGCACCGCAAACGAGTCTGCACAATATTGATTTGACTCGATAGGGCACGAAAAAAATCCAACCATATTCCTGCCCACCGGGGACTCGAATCAGGCAGCTCAGGATCCGAAGTCGGATGCCTTAACCACTAGACCAAATCCCCTGTCCCCATATTTATATAGCGCTTATACTCAGCGAGCTCTATAAACACTTACAAAGTTAAGAAAAATAAGATAAAATACAATGGCATGAAAATAATGCCAGTGAGAACAATAAGAGACACAACAATTGTGGCAGGCACACACACACACACACACACACACACACACACACACACACACACACATTCACACACACACACACAGAGTTCTGTCAATCCCTCAATATTGCTGCTGGGCTGTGAACAAATGTGTTTTGACTGCAGTCGTAAAGGTGGTGACCGGATTATGTATATAGTGACTTTTTTCCTTTTGTTTATTTGGGGGGGGGGGGGGGGGATAAAGTTGTTTTACTGTTAATGTGACATTAATGTTCTTTCGCTTGAGTTAGATATAGATATTTAGATTTTGGAAAGGGAGGGGGATGGGGTGGGGTTGTTAGGTTAAGTGTATGTTAAGTGCACAATAAGTGCATGAAAGAGCATGAAAGGAAATCGACGCCTGAAATCCCTTGTCTTGACAAATCACTAGAAGTGGAAAAGCCTGCTAACCCTTTCAACAAAGCATACTGGGCTTGGGTATTTTATATACGTAATGATCTTTTTTCAAATCACAGATGTTGTGTAGCCACCCCACCTCTCAACACACAGGATTTTGTTTTTTGGGAGTTTGTAACAGTTGGGTAGGGCCATTTAGAGGAGTTTTGGAAGCGTAGAGAGTTGGGTGGTTATCTCATTGGTGCCAATCAGTGGCCCAAGTAATCACCAGTAACAAGCCAGGCAGCAAGTGTAGCATCAGAAGGGTTGACCTTTATTATTTTAGGCGCTGCAAGACCCAGTCCTATAAATAAGATGATGGAAACTTTTCTTTCTTTCCTTCAGAATTTTAATAGAACAATATTTGGTGCTTTTAAAAGGTGCTATTAATTTTGGGAAACTTTATTCTGGTATTTTTGAGTAATTTTGTGATCCTAATGAGTTTTAACAATGTTAACAATTACTCTTTCCCTGGAAACCGGTGGTGGAGGTTAAGATTATTTGTTGCCTCTGTGCATCTTATTTGATGTCATGTGTGTTGTTACTGTTGTGACCCTTTTGCCAACAGATCGGTAGAAACAATCTGATTCCTTTATCTCATATTTCTACAATCCTACCATGTTTTGATGTTGTTGATTTCAAAGAAACTTTCTGTTGTTGTTGTTGTGTGGGTGTTGTTCAGCTCCAAAATTCAGAACCCCTGTTTGTATGTTAAATTTTGGTTTCACATGTTTTGTAAAAATCTACCAAAGCCTGTGTTTTTCTTTTAACTTGACTTCTCGGTTGGGGGTGGGGGGTGGGCAAAAAACACCCACAAAACTAATGAACAAAAGAAACAGAACAACAAAAAGAGGAAAACTTTCAGTGCATGTAACTTTTAAATGAATGGAACTGTTTTTCCCATAAATTGATTGAAACTATTGCTCAATATCAGAGCCATGCATGCCTGTGTGTCGTATGAGTGTTTGACTTGGATTTCTGAAACTGCCATGAGGATTTTAACCAAGGGCCATTTTGAAGTCTAAAATGCCTAAAATGTCATTTCTTTATGCGTCTAGCTTTTAACACTACCATGCAATATCTTTTCTGGGATTTCCTTTTCCAGAGAAGGAGGAAAACAAATTCTGTGCTTAGTCTGAAAGTGGGGGGCAGATTATTTCAGCTGTACTTTCTGTTTCTATTAATGACACTGCACAGTGTTTTCAGCGAGGCTTATACGTGCCTGTTGGGCTTATTCTTTGACACTGTGACATGATGCATTGTGATGTGTACACCAGCTGTCAACCCATACACACCCCAACACCACCATCTTGAGGATACTGTTTGTGGAGAGCCTCGACTACATCCTGTGCGCCTCTGAAGACAGCAACGTCTGTATGTACTGCCACTTGTGCTTACAATATACCGGGTAGTAATGCGTCTTGTTAGGAGCTGTTTGTTTGTTTGCTGTCAGAAGTTTGGAAGTGTGTGAAGCTGGGGTTTTCTGTGAGTGGGTGACCATGTAACGAGGTCAGACCTAACACAGAGTGTAACATAGTGTGTGCAGGTCATTTTTAGTCATTTTTAATGCGTCTTGTTAGGAGCTGTTTGTTTGCTGTCAGAAGTTTGGAAGTGTGTGAAGCTGGGGTTTTCTGTGAGTGGGTGGCCACGTAACGAGGTCAGAACTAACACAGAGAGTGTAACATAGTGTGTGCAGGTCATTTTCAGGCAAATGAAAGTAGCTGTGTTGGCAGTTGGAATGGGTGTGCAGACAAAAATGAATGGGTTGTGCAAGCATACAAAAGGCACAATGAGTTTACAGAACGAAAACAGTGGCGTGCAGGATGCAACCCTGGGTGGGCAGTCAACATAACAGCGTGTGCAGAAGTAAGAACAATGGGTATGCACACAAGAACAGTTCATGAGTTGGTACACAGGTAGCAAAAGTGTAATGGGTGTGCAGGCAGTAACAGGCGATTAATGAGAATGTGTGTGCACATGAAACATCCCATCCATCAACAGCACTGGGTCTGCAAATGTACTATGGCTTGGTGTTTATGGAAGATGACTGAACAGCTACATTGGAATGATTTTCTGTTCACATGCTCTTGTTGTCAGATGTATGGGGTTTCGACGATACCGCCGTGCAAGTCTTGCAGAGCATGCGGCCTGCTGACGTGGACGAATTGGTTCAGAAATATGCGATTTTGCTGGATACACAGTCCAGGTTGCTACCGCAGAACTGTCAAAAGAAACAGGTGAGGCAGGAGAGAAGTAAAAAGTTATCTAGCATCTGTGAAAAGCTTGTGTTGTTCATGTTAATTTATTATGTGGTTGGCTGGTTTCCTCTGTGCTCAGGGGGAGCCGGGGTGGCTGAATAGTAGAGTGTCGGACTTCTAATGCTCGGGTCGTGAGTTCATATCCCGGCTGGGGCCAAATATTTGTGCTGGCTTTTTCATTGTTGCCCCATCTTTGATATCACCCGTATGTGGTGGAAAAGGACATTAAACCCAAAACACCCACCCACAAACACTCTGTGCTCAGGGTGTGTGTGTGTGTGTGTGTGTGTGTGTGTGTGTGTGTGTGTGTGTGTGTGTGTGTGTGTGAGCCTTCATCCTTTCACACACTGTCAGGTATGTGTTAGTTCCTACTTTTCTTTTTAATATATGTTTAATTTTTTGCTTTAATGAAGCAGGACTTCGGACCACTTACAGATAATTACAGTACAATCTGCTTTGGCTTCTGTACTGCTAAACAGGGTGACTCGGTGACAAATCGTGTGGCGGGCTTTATCTGTAAGTGTGTCCTGTCTGAGCACTACAGCTGCGTCACCAGCTTGGTGCTAGTTGGACGAGACCACGGGCAGGACAGCACATACCTGGTGGGTTCACCTGGCCTAGTTTTTGTTGTTGTTGTTGTTGTTGTTGTTGTAGTTTTCTCAAATCACAGTACGGTATTTGCAAATCAAATTTAAAAAAAAAAGAAAAAAAAGAAGAGTTTTCTTCACCACCCAGTTAGCTTCAAAATTTGTGTGTGCGTGAGTGTGTGGATGAGTGTGTGCACATGTGTAAGAGAGAGAAGGAGAGAGAGCTTTGAGGTACTTCAAGCTAAAAAAAAATATTCTGTATGGATTGTGTTAAACCTAGTGAAATATCCCCATGAAATGACGTTGGTACACTTGTATTTATTAACGGGGTAAGATCATGTTTGTGTCTTACCGTTTATTTATTTACTGACTTTTTTTTTCCCTACTGTCTTTTAGTTGAGTGGGGGCTGGGACCGCCGGATCTGCCTATGGAACCTTGAGGATCTCAGGTGAGGCGCATTAATTACAGATTTCCTCACACAGAATTGTCTTAATGTTCATCATACACGTTTTTATAGTTCATCAGTGTTCTATGTCCTTAAAGGTAGTTTGTAACAGTACACATTTTAGTGAGGCAGATAACTTCCAGAACTTTGAATGTCACCATTCATGAAATTGAAGGAATAGATAAACACGCTGACAGAAGATTTTGAAAACTACAGGTCTGGTAAGTATCGAACATGGTGTCAGACTTTTCACTCCTGTATTTGATCAACACACTGACTCTAGATTTTGAAACTAGAGATTTAAGTGGGCTAATTCCATCTTTGCTAAGCCAACTTATGTTCAGTTCAATTCTTTATTGTTTAGGCCATCGGCCCGTCACAAAGTAAATAATTTTACATACATGTACCGCGAAGTTACTATGACTAAACGTCATTATTACTTGAAAACGCAATACAAAGTAACCAAAAGGATTACAGACACTGGAAGAAATCTATAATAATACGCTGTGTAACACACACACACACACACGCTTACACACACACGCACGCATGCGCGCGTGCACACACACACACACACACACACACACACACACAAACACACATACACACACACACACACACACACACACACACACACACACACACACACACACACAAACCAACTTATGTTTTGGAACAGTTTCGTTGGTGAGTGGCCTGTATGCTGGAAATACTCTGTCTTGATGATTAGTACAGCTCTTAATACAATACAATGTTGTTTACAATTTGCGCGAGCGGTCGAACATTCAAATTCTGCAACTGCTGTTACACTGCTGGAGCATTCCGTGTGGTCACTGAATCATCGAGTACTTCTGTTGGGCTCAATGCCCGCATTAAAGATGCTGTCAATGTGCAGGTGTCTAAGTGGTTTGATGATAGACACCACAGAAACAGCTCAGAACGATCTGTGAGCAAAAAAAAAAAAAAAAAATGGTAGCGTTAGCCCATTTAAAGAATATGTGTATAGAACATGCTACGGGACTTTTCACTTTGTATCTTCACTTTGAAAATTCTAACTAAAACAGAAACAAATGTAAACGTCTTATAGAGTTATGCAGTTATTTCATTCTGCCTGAGCTACAACTATAGTCAAAACCGGGTTTTAGTCCTTTTTTTTTGCTATGCTCCTACAGTGGTAACAGTCCGAAATTCATTCTCAGTTCGTATGTTTGAAATATGGGTCTAGATGAAATTACATGTACTCCCATAGAAAAAATGTTTCTGTTTGCCAGACATGATAGTTGTGCAGAAATTGTTATCAAAGTTTAGTAAATGCATCTTTAGCATCGTCGCAGCGGCCAGCTCCTATTTATTTCATTGCAGCCTGAAGGATGTCTACCACGGTGTACGGTCAGCCCACGACATTGAGGTGGCTTGTGATGGAATTATAACTGACATGGCCTACTCTCCAAGAAAGTGTGTATCACTTTTTACCTGTTGCCGTTGTAATTTTGTGTCACAGTACATGTGTAGGTATACACTGGATCATATTATCGCTGGTATGTTCTGCATTCATGTCAAACACTGTAGAAAGGGTCACATGGAGCTGTGATAATTAGTTCAAAAGTGGGAAATTGTGTCGTGCTTCATTAATTGGATCTACACTTCAAATGAAAAGTAACTTTTTTCCTTAGCACCGTCATACAGGTTTTTTTGTTTGTTTGTTTTTTATGGGGTTTTTTGTTGTTGTTTTTGTTTGTTTGTTGTTGTTTTTTATTGGGGTTTTTTTTTTGTTTTTTTTTGGGGGGGGGGTTAATTGTTTGTTAGTGCCAAAATAAGAATTTTGATGCCATGACACAAACACACACACACACACACACACACACACACACACACACACACACACACACACACACACACACACACACACGCACACACTGGTGAGTTGTAATTTTTTTTTAACCCAACATTTTTGTCATATGTGACGAGCAGTAAGCAATATTTTTAGTAACAGTATCAGTGTATTTGCCATAGACTCAACATATGTGACCCTCCACCACGATCGAAATGAGTCTTCTTGTGCTATTTGTTCATGTTACAAGATGACTCCTTTCGTGGTGGAGGGTCACATATATCATCACTGGTTTAGAACTAGCCAGCGTGGAATATCTCTTTGCTTCCCACTCATATAAAAAGGTAATGAGAATTGTGGGAGACATCACCCACCCACTGAATGGGTTTTTTGAGATGCTACCTTCGGGGCGAAGGTGGAGATGTATCAAAACGAAAACAGTACGTTTTAGGAAATCATTCATTCCATCATCTGTCATTGCCCTGAATGATTGCCTTAGTCAGGATTAAAAGTGTAATGAAAAATGATACACTGGTGTGGAAGCACTCCAGTTAAACTCTTTACTTACCGGGTAATAGTATACCCGTCCTATGCATTGACATTATATATGAACACTAGTGAATCATCCCCAGCGGTCTAATATCTTACCCTGTGATGTGTGTGGGTGGATGCGGGTGCTTGTGCGAGCTCAGAAGATAGGATGTGTGTGGATGAAGAATCTATACGTAGAGAGAGCTGTTATCTGTGATCTGTATTCTGTGTTAGGCCTGTCCCTCCTTTTAAACTGTTATTCTTAGTGCTTGTTTAACATAGTTTAATGTGAGGCAATGCCAGTGCTTCTTCTCTTTAAATTGTGTTTTAGCCAATGACTGAGTGTGTGAATGTGTATATGTATTTCTATGGTATGTTTGTGTATATCAATTGTGTTTTATTATCAAGAGGAGCAAAGCAAATTCTTCTTAATTGTAACTAAGAAGCAATAAATCTATCTTATCTTATCTTATCTTATATATTGCTCAGTACACAGTGTCTGTATGGAACAGTTCAAACCTATTATGCCTTTTTGTTTGCCCGTAGCAATGAATATGCCTACGCCTCAAGCGACAAGATGGTGTACATACGCAAGTTCAGCAAAAGTGGGGGTCACATGAATCTGGTCAACACACTCCAAGGTCATGACGGGGACGTCATGTGCGTCAAGTGGAGCATTGTTTGCAACAAGTGGGTCACAGGTTCTGAGGATGGCACGGTTCGCATCTGGGTAAGATGGCTTTGCCAGTTTTGTCTTTGTCTCTTGATAATGGTCACCTTTGCATCCTCACCTTGTTGAAACACTTGTATTCCATCTTCACAGAACTTATCTTTTGGAACATTTGCAGTTTTGAGTGTAGCTGTATGCTCCAAACAGCTTATCACAATGATTTGTAAAGCTCAGATTTCAGAATGCTTCAGTACACTGCCGGCTGCAGGCTGTGCGAGCCAGCCAAAGTTCAAGATGTCATACTCGTAGTACTGTGCTGCAAGACTAGCTTGATATTCACATTCCATAAAACCTTCATCCAACTCATTGCCGGCCTGTGAGATTCTGTCACTTTGCAGGTGTGTGAGTGGTACATGTACGATGCTACACACTACCAGAAGAGCTCAGAAAGATTTGTGAACACAGAGTTATTGGAAGAGCCCTTTAATACAGGATGATGCAGTACAGTAAACTAGTGATTTTGCCCGCTATGTCTGTCATGTCCTGTATAGTTCAAGCATTCATTTGTTATCACTGCTATCGTCAACCGGTCTGCCATATGTTTTACACCATGCGGAAACTGCACCTGCACTGTACACTGTCAGTGTTACTGTTTCTCGTCTATGTTTGTCTGTGTAAAAATGCCCCAAAAGAATTTTTTTTTTTTTTAAATACAAGGGAGATGCAGCTGTTGGTAATGGTTTTGCATTTTCTGCTGTGCTGTGTATAACTTACTGGTTTTGACATCTGCAGGCAGGGGATGGACTGAACGAATGTGAGCAGATTCTGACTGTTGGAAAGGGTGTGATGTGTCTGTGCATTGATCAGAACATTGGCAGCATCATTGTTGGTGTCCAGAACAACATCAGGTTTGTCACTCACTATCGCTGATACTATTGGAAGGTAATGGTGACAGTCCTGTCCTTGTGTTCCTTTTCGGGTTTTTTTTTCCTTTGGTTGGTGTTTGTGCCAGGGTTTTGGGGTTTTTTTTATGTTGTTGTTTTTCGTTCTTTTGTTTTTTGTTTGAGTTTTTTTGTTCTTGTTTTTTTGTTTGTTTGTTTGGCTTTTGTTAGTTTGTTTTGTTTTGTTTTTTTGGGGTGGTGGTGGTGCGTGTTTTTTGTCATCACTGTGTTTTCTTGTAGCAAGGTAAAACAAGGTATGTGTAAAGGTGATGGTGTCAATACTGTGCACAAGCACGAAATACACAAAAGTGGAAATCCTTTGATAGCAGTTACCAGTAGAATTCTTGGTGCTCACAGAAGTCCTCAGAGCTCTTCAATTCTGGAGGGGATGAGTGGAATCGAGTGGCTTATTTGGACTATATACTGTACTCCACTATACCTATACTATGCCTCCATTTGAAAAGGTTTGTATGTGTATTTGTTCATTTAAGAGCAGTGTCCAAGAGAAATAAATGTGACATTCTATGTACTAGGGTATACGACCCAGAGAATTACCACCAAGTACAGAGCAACTTAGGACACCAAGATTCTGTTCGTGATATCATCCACATACCTGAAAGGAACCAGGTAAAGGGGCCAGGCATTTGCCAGCGTTTAATTTGTTATCTTTCTCTCTCTCTCTCTCTTTATCTCTCTCTCTCTCTGTGCTGAGATTCCGATGTCTTTATGGAATTTTTGGTATTTCAGAATAGCTCAAGATTATGCACTTTCTATACCTCTACAGCACTATTCTCCAAATCGAGAAACGCCAAAATTCAACAGTTATGTCATTTTCTACAAGCACACACTAAGCTGAATGTGTAGTTGGTAACCTATCACAACTACCCAAAAATATTGCCTGGCTGTCAATTCAACCTGTAATTTTCCTCCCACAGTATGTCTCATGCTCCTGGGACAAAACCATCCGCGTCTGGTACGCCTGGAGAATGCCGCGCCGCAAGAGAAATTTCAGCACTCACCCAAGACCTAGTGAGAACCAGTCAAGGCGCGAGTCAGTCGCCCAGTCAAGGCGCCCATCCGAATCGCAGTCGAGGCTCGACTCCGAGTGCGGGTCTCGACGTCCATCTGACACCCAGTCACTGGGCCAAGGGTCACTGGAGTCGATGCTCAAGAACATTCCTTCAGCCTCAACGAACGTAGGAGTGACTATCAATGTAGAGGATACCACCAGGTAGAGCTTTGCACTAAATGACTGTCTCCAGTTGTGCTTGGCCGGGATTTCCCGGGGGCATGGCAGTGGTGCAACTGATGCGGAGATCTCACACTAGGCTGTTTTGGAAAGGAAGATGTGATCCAGTCAGGACTTCTTCTTTTTCTTTTTTTTTTTGGTTTGTTTTTTGTTGTTGTTTTCAGGGTCTACACACTCAGTGTTATTGTGCTGTGCACAAGTGTATATGATTGTATGTCTGTGTGTGTATGTACGTGTGATACTCTGTGTGTGTGCGTGTGTGTGTGTGTGTGTGTGAGAGAGAGAGATCCTGCAAAACTGTTGACTAGGTCTTTTGTTGTTGTTTTTCCCCTCACAGAGGCTAACTGATCCTTCCCTGTGATACACTGTCATTTGTGCACGACCGATTTCTTGTCACCATTGTTGTGATACATGTACTGGACAACTTTTGAGTACATGCAAGTCGAACAAATGTATTCACTTGATCAGGTTTTCTTTTTTATTCATTTATGTTCCATCTCCTATTTTGACGTGGATTTAAAATTAGAATCGTGTCATGCTTCAGCCTTTTGCCCAATATCAAAACCACCACAGAGTAAGGAAACCTTTGTATTTTTTATTTTCCATCGATCCTCACAGAGCTGCTGACAAAATGCTTTTGTGCAGTTCATGTTTCAGCTCAAGGATGGTTTGGTTTTCAGAAACCATACTCAGATACTGAAAAGGGTTTTACAATTTTTTTAAAGATATTTGTCCAAACAACATACATTACTGTGTATAAATATATCTTTTTTACAGTTTTACCTTCTTTTTTTTTAAATATCATGTTTTATTTATCAGCATTACCAGTATACTGGAACACTATTTTTACAAGATGCTTTTGAGATATCATACATGTACATGAACTGTCCCTGCATCTACCTGAACTGTGCTGCTGCTTTTTTTTTTTTTTTTTTTTTTGTACATGTAATATTCGTTAGTTATGGTTACCACACCTACCTGATGGTTTAAGCTTTTTTACTGTTTATGCCAAGTTTTTTTTTTCAGCGTATAGGAGTGTTTTACAACTTGCCAAGACAAGCTGACAGACTTGCTGAGTTATACTGTTTTGTTCACAAATGTTTTGTTTGTGGGACGAGTGGTGTAGTGGGAAGCAGAATCGATTGGTGGTGGTGGTTAGGGTGGGGATGGGGGTGGGGGTGGGGTGTTGTTACTATTGATCGATGTCTCTTGTCCACACTGGCCAACTGAAACTGGCAAATATACTGGCGTGTCTGTAGCTATTGTTTGCATGTCAGAAATTTTATCTGCAACAAGGACCTTGCGCTCATTTGTTCACAATGACTTTGGAACTCATTTTCTTCTTCCTGCATATACATAAACTTTCACTGAAATGTTTTAGCATTTGCATAATTTTACTAAACACTTTGGAAGTTGTGCATGACTTTACTGAACACTGTGGAAGTTATGAAACAGACAGTTAAGGTTTGTTGGTTTTGTAGACACTGCAAGGCTTGACAGTGTCATTTTCACAACAATATACAGGTTCATATAGAGAAACGTGTCTGACTTCATATGCATGTATCACCTTAACTTCGGACTTCAACTTACAGAAAACCATCAATGTTGCATATGTCAGTGTGTGTGTGCGTTTGGTTACATGACTGGTGAATGACTGTGCAGACAAGGAGAACAAAATTAATGTCCACGTATGCCACAGTCAGAATCTGGAAAGTCCGTTTGTCAGTAGAGAAAAAAAAATGTGGTAGAACTATTTTTGCTGCTTCTGTGATGAAAAACCTGTGCAGTGATGTAAAAATTATTTACAATAAAAACCCTGTTGAAGATCGTGTGTGATGTATGAACAGAGGTTGCGGTTTGCAAGTCTGTGTGTTGAGATACGGGGGTTAAAGCTAAAACCATGCCGTCCGGCACATGTGCACTGTACACATACATGCAATACAAATCTGAGCTGTTACCACCATTCACAAGAGACAGGTTTTGCAAGCTTTTGAAAGAGTTTAATCTGCATGCCAAATTCTTGTTAAACAAAACAACAATGCAGCAATGGTCTCAACAAGCAGAAGGGTTCAGATCAACATCCGAGTTCTGGGAATAATGTAAACAAAAGTTGTAATGGAGGTGAAGAGAAAACTTGAACAGTGGTCCCAAATTACAGCAGAAATATGTTTTTGCTCTGGTAACAAGTACTGTAGCAGGGACTTGATTCCAGCTGCTGCGCACATCAGATTATCAGATCATACATACGGCAATACAAATCCATGTATATTATTTGTTTTTGTGCCTGGTTTGTAAGAAATTGCATCCTGAGGAAGACTGCTTCACCCATCAGATAAATCAGTACCATTCAGTTGGTCCCCTAATTGACAGGGTTTTTTTTTGTTGTTGTTTGGCCGGTGTTTTGTTGTTTTTTTTTAATGGGAAATTCTGTAGTCAACGTATTCTTGGTACAAGAGAAAAAAAAGTATCAGCCGAGAATATGTACAAGATATTCTTTTCAGTATACAATTACACATAACAGGCACACCAGAGACCACACAAAGTAAGAGAGTTCACTCCCTATCATCCTAGTGAAAACTAAGTACCACCAAAGAAGTTGTCCTTCGTGTTGAACTAAGAGATTTTTTTGATTTTTTTTACTAACCCTGGTAAGGTCGAGAAAGATCGAACTGTACATCGTTTCGTCAGAAGCAGCCTTTGACAAAAATGAAGGTGCAAACTTATTCTGTGTGCAGTGTTTGATTTCAGTATATTTCTTTTCAAAGAGAGGTTATAACTCTCATCCACGACCTCACTGAAGTGATTTACAAAGCGAACTGTCTCATTATGTCTGGTCATTGGACGTACATGTACTCTCATGCACTGGCATTTACACAAAGCAGCAAAAGCTCCACACACAAAAAAGACAACTCAGTAAAATCAGCATAAGCAGTCACGTCACTGGTAACATTCCAATGACTAGAAAGAGCTCTACAGAAGCAGTCTGCCTAGGAAAATATACACTTTAAACATGAAGAAAGTAACAACAAATGCCTACAGAAACAATTCTGCTTTATATATAGAGAAAGTAATCAGAGAGTCATTATCAAAACAAAACAAAAAAAGCATCTGTGTATAAGTCTTGACAAGCAAGAGATTCTGTCCAGCAAATTGTTAAACATTTCACAAAAACAAAGAAAGCACTACTGTATACTTAAATATCACCACTTGAAACCCATAGCCAAAATGGCAAAAAGCTTAAAACTAAAGAATAAAGAGTGTGTGTCTACTCTGACCAAAAAAAAAAAAAAAATCATCATATCGTACCACATCCAAAACTATGTATGTGCAAAAGTAATAGTATTGCACGTACGAGGTTTCGCACTGGACACAGATGAAACATTGGCAACTAACACTGTGAACAAACATTTCAAACTCTGGAATGTGACGTAGTTAACAATTGTTCATTTGGCCCCAAAGTCACAGAAAACAGCGACCTGATTTGCAAGTACTTTTTTTTCAAAAATTAAGGCTTTCATGTAACAACAAACATGCCTTTCACAGCATTCAACAAAATTTACTGGATTATTCGAAGTGAAGTCAGCAGCCACGCAGTGAGCGAGGAGGAGCTTCCTGCATTCTCACCTGAAGGATGAGCTCTTGGCCACAAAGTGAGGCTCACAGAGTCTGAGCACAAGAATCAACAACATTCCCCTGATCAAATCCAACGTACAATCTACGCAATGCTTACCAAGCTTCCTATAGTAATAGTCACATTATTTTTCTTCAAAAACTAACACCAGCAGGTCACAGTGTACCAACAGACTGCAAGTCAAAGAGCTTGCATTACCGAAAAAACATTGGCAAGTTCAGTGGCACAAGAAATGCACATGTTCAACTCTACAAATGATCTGTCATGAGGGGAAAAAGAAGCAAATCATCAAACATTTTCAGGTGGGGATCTGAACATGATTTCAGAACACATTTTGTTTTACTTTAACTCCTTTGAACAGAACTGTTCCCTCTGGGTGTCGCAAACTCACACACACTATCTGATTATGACGTACTAAAAAGTTAGATATAAAAACTGCAGACAGACAATCTTAACAATATCAAAGAAGTGTAGCACCACAGACATAGTACATATGCTTGCATTTTGAAGAGAGAGAGAGCAGCCTTAGAACGTATCATCCACTTGAGACCTGAGATGATAAACGGTGCAGCCTACAAGAAAACAAGCAGAGAGGGGAGGGGTTGGGGGTGGGGGTGGGGGTGTTCTAACCAGAAGCATAATAAATTTAGCAATAAATTAGCAGATGTACTTGTATAATAGATGAGTAAAGCAGCAGCTTATGGTTCAGATATCCACTGTACATGTGTAATGAAAAAAAAAGTTGTACACCAATCTTCGTATCTTCAACACTTGCAGAGAAAAAAAGCAATGACAAAATGTCTCTGGGTCTTAAATATGTACAAGCTACATGAGATTCTATGTGCATGAGTGCGTGCGCATGTGTGTGTGTGTGTGTGTGTGTGTGTGTGTGTGTGTGTGTGTGTGTGTGTGTGTGTGCGTGTGTGTGCGTGTGTGTGAACAGAAGCACCAGATTACAGTAACTGTACACTAAAAACAGTCCTATTTCACTTACTACAAGTTTGCTGATTTCCATAAAAGAAACAGAATTCAAGTACTAACCACTCAAATGAAAGATACACAATGCTACATGATTCTTACACACAAGGTTAAAACAAATATACAGTACTCCTCCTGATCCATATAATGGCACATTTCATGAAACAGATTAAAGATTCATTTTTTTCAAGTGTTTCTACCAAAACATCCATACTCGCAAGGCTAGAGTTGACACTTGTGAACAGAACAGTATGAAAAGAGAGAAGAAAAAAAAATTGATGAATAGGCAGATCTTTAGAAAAGCTGTTCTGAATGAATAACTGTATGTGTTGGTCATCACCACATTACAAAATATTCTCTCTTCAATAGTTCAGAAGGAAATGATCCACACTACGCTGCAGGACTTTGCTGCAATGGATACAAAATTACACAGTGATATCATTTGGCAGATCTGTTTGTTTTTTTTCCCTAAATGCCGAACATACTAATGGCATCTGAAGAGGGGGGCAAATCACAAAATGAAGTTCACACACATGTACGCTACAGGCCATCACTTCCCGAGCTCTCTGCCGTAGAATTTACGGTTGAGGAGGAAAATGAGGAGGTTGACGTTGACCTTGGCACGGTTGAACATCTTCATCACAGCCACTCCTTCATACTGTAGCTGAAGCAGGTCCTGTTACAGATGAACCATTGATCAGCAATATGCATCAGGAAGGAGGCTGGGCAAGCGTCAGTTGACCCCAGCAGGTGAAAGCACATGTACACTGGTTAAATTGCCTATATTCATTCATGTTATTGTTCAGTTTTCACCATTTCATTCCTATTATCATTTAATGTCTATGAGGTTTAACAAGGACACCCATTTTATATAACCATGGATCACTACAGCTAAAGATGAGGGTGAGCGGTGGTCTAATAGGTAGCGTGTCGGATTTAGCTGCTGCATCAATGAACGGCCATCACCAATGTCATGGTGATAAAGCGTGGGTTCGAGCCCAGGTCAAGCTTGTGATATGTGATACCGGTTTTCCCTGGCTACCGGGCTGCTCATCGGGGGTTTCTCTATAGGTTATCCGGCTTGCCTTCCCCAGCAAAATTGTAAAATATATAGGATAGGTAATGGGTGGCGCTGCACCGCGACATCTCTCAGTTATCTCCCCAGTGTCACTGTGTTCCCGATTATGCACAGGTGTGCATATTTGTACGCACAAACTTAAATTGACGCACAAATTTGAGAACAGCGCACCACAGGGGATGCATGTTTTTGGTCTCACCGTGACAAACAGTATTTTTCCAACACTCTCCCAGAAACTAGATGAACAAAAAGCAATCTGTAACTAGCGGCAGAAACTTGCAGCATCGTATTTCCGCTGAGCCATCGTGCGTAACAGACAGAATCTGATGTATGGACCCTCCAAATTTACAAAAGGGCCCTCAAAGATATGGAAAGAGGGTCCCAAGGACCCTTGTATTTTCAAATCACAGGGAACACTGGTGTCACCTTTGAGACTGTTCCAAAGCTGGTTTGGTTCACATGGGCCTTGTTGTGCCCTTTTTGGGGGCTAATTGTCTGCCACTGTCTCTTTGCATGCCTCTGCTCTGCAGGCAGTCTGTGATAAATTACTGAGGCTGACTAGCCGCTGTGCAACACAGAGTATATCAACACTTCACATACCTGAAAAACAAGCTCCACTTTCTCCAAGTTGACACCCATGAACTTTGCGTTGACCTCAAACACACCAGGGTTCTCCGTTGCAGCAATTTCGAACAGCGCATTCTTGAACCTGCGACCACAAACAACGTATATGACACACCCATGTATCCACTCATGAAAAATCACAGGATAAATCGTTCTGGACACTTGCAGATTTTCCACAGGACACTTGCAGATTTTCCACAGGACACTTGCAGATATTCCACACCAAAATAACCTGAACATATGGAAAAAAGAAAGGTATTTCCTAAATCATGATGCTTCCACCCTATCCTATCCCTCCATACTTGAACCCAGTATACTCAAACCATTTACAATGTATGCAAAAACGCATGGCCGCAATGTCTGGACAGTAACGTGGGTGATTTTTCAGGTACAGCGAACGGGACAAGACACACTATGATAAAAAAAAAAAAAGTGAAAAAAAGACATACTGGTTTGCAGGCAGACTTTCGATCTCCAGGATGACACCTTTCTCTCGTAACCTTTCGGCATTGTACTGGATTGACTTCCTTGCATTCTGACCAGTCTGCCGCCGTGTGAAAAAGCCTCTCTTTGGTTTACTACAAAGAAAAGAATTCAATCATAAATGAGTGCTATGGAGGACTAGAAAAGTAAGACTAGTGGATTACCACCAAATGGCAGCATAACCCAAGTAATGATGAGATCTAGAGACTCAGGGATACAGTGTATTTCCTTTTGGTTGGTTGGCTGCCTGGTTTGGTTGGTCGCAAAATTGACTGGGTGCATAAATGTTTCTACAACTTCAAATAAAAACCTCTGACAAAGAAGTCACAAAAAAGGCAAGCCCACAAGTATACAAGCAAACCTGGAGATGCTTTTGATATACAGTACATGCAAATCAACTTTCCGAGGACGCCAACAGTCGTAAAAAATGCCCAAAACTCACTTGCTCTTGTGCTGCAGGTTGTCTAGACAGGTCTTGACGTACTGGTTGTAGTAGTCAATCTGAGACTCATAAAACGCTCTCTTCTCGTTCAGACTGTTCAGCGTGTTGCGCACTCGCAACAATTCCTGCTTGCGGTTGTTGCGGTAACGCCTCTGGTTGCGGATGTCCTGCGAGAGAAATGATAGAGTGTGAACACAAAAAGCTTTCCATAAACAATCCCCAAAATACTTCTATTGCATTTGGCAAAACTAAAAAGGGCCTAAGTACTTACCAAATCCATGGAGATGAGGCACTTTAACCAAATGATGGACTTCACATACTATTGAGGGCACATCTGTAGGTCATGTACCAGTGAGAATCTACCATTGAGTACTCACCATTTTGACTAACAGTTCAGAATAATGAAGATGAAAATGACAAACCTACAATTATTTTCACTGTATTCACTAAAGCCCTCCGTCAAAACACTGAGTGTTCCTCTGTTTGTTTGTATGTGTGTGAGGGGAGGGCGGTGTGTGTGTGTGTGTGTGTGTGTGTGTGTGTGTGTGTGTGTGTGTGTGTGTGTGTGCGTGAGTGTGTGTGTTGTAAAATAACTTCACAAAACCTGTTACCTGTACTATGGCATTAAGGAGATCCTGGTAATGGTCCTTGTGAGACACCATGCCAGCCAGTTCTAACACATGCAGGTTGTTGCGAATCTTTGTCTTCATCATCTCCAGTGGTAACCTGCCACAGACATCACAGTTGTGAACCAGGTTAGCACAGATCAGCATGCAGTTACAGCCCTCAAGCACCAGCAAGGGGTCCAATAATTTTTTACGAGTAGGGTGCAAGTCAGTTGTTCTCGTAGTACATGTATCTATCATCACACCACTTAGACACATGGACAGTGACAGTGTCTGTAATGCTGGCACTGAGCCAACAGAAGCGTACGTGACGGCACCGCGACCACACTACAGCGCTCTAGTAGTGTAACAACAGTTGTAGAATTTGAATGTTCGATCGCTCGCGCAAAGTGTAAACAATACTGTATCGCATTCAGAACTGTACTAATCATCACGATAGAGTATTTCGAGCATACGGGTGTACTCACGAGCGAAACTGTTTCAAAAGACAGGTTGGCTTAGCAAAGATGGAATTAGCCCATTAATATAAAGCGTGCCCAGTTGAACAGAAAGGTGCAGTTTAATCCAAATCATAAAACACAGTAGACACTGGGCACACTTGACAAAAAGAGCCAAGACCAAGACAAAACAGCACCTGGGCACTTGGTTACTTGGGTACATGTATTCTGATACACGGCTAGACTAAGTGTTATGCAGCCGTCAAAACTTACTGAACAAGTGAATCTTTAAACACTCTAACTTTCCACCCCTTCTCTCAGGGCAGCAACAAACATGCAGGTCTCGGCCATTAGCACATTCAGTCATGGGCCAAAACTTACTGAACAAGTGAATCTTTAAACACTCTAACTTTCCACCCCTTCTCTCAGGGCAGCAACAAACATGCAGGTCTCGGCCATTAGCACATTCAGTCATGGGCCAAAACTTACTGAACAAGTGAATCTTTAAACACTCTAACTTTCCACCCCTTCTCTCAGGGCAGCAACAAACATGCAGGTCTCGGCCATTAGCACATTCAGTCATGGGCCAAAACTTACTGAACAAGTGAATCTTTAAACACTCTAACTTTCCACCCCTTCTCTCAGGGCAGCAACAAACATGCAGGTCTCGGCCATTAGCACATTCAGTCATGGGCCAAAACTTACTGAACAAGTGAATCTTTAAACACTCTAACTTTCCACCCCTTCTCTCAGGGCAGCAACAAACATGCAGGTCTCAGCCATTAGCACATTCAGTCATGGGCCAAAACTTACTGAACAAGTGAATCTTTAAACACTCTAACTTTCCACCCCTTCTCTCAGGGCAGCAACAAACATGCAGGTCTCAGCCATTAGCACATTCAGTCATGGGCCAAAACTTACTGAACAAGTGAATCTTTAAACACTCTAACTTTCCACCCCTTCTCTCAGGGCAGCAACAAACATGCAGGTCTCAGCCATTAGCACATTCAGTCATGGGCCAAAACTTACTGAACAAGTGAATCTTTAAACACTCTAACTTTCCACCCCTTCTCTCAGGGCAGCAACAAAGATGCAGGTCTCGGCCATTAGCACATTCAGTCATGGGCCAAAACTTACTGAACAAGTGAATCTTTAAACACTCTAACTTTCCACCCCTTCTCTCAGGGCAGCAACAAACATGCAGGTCTCAGCCATTAGCACATTCAGTCATGGGCCAAAACTTACTGAACAAGTGAATCTTTAAACACTCTAACTTTCCACCCCTTCTCTCAGGGCAGCAACAAACATGCAGGTCTCGGCCATTAGCACATTCAGTCATGGGCCAAAACTTACAGCCAGTGCATGAAAAAGGCAGCGCAGCATTCAAGTCAACGTCAAGTGTCATCTTCCACTAACCTGGTGTCACCGACAACAGAGGCATGGCGGACAATCTTGGCCGACTTTTCTGACTGGGTCAGCTTCTTGTCCAGAATGTCACGCTTCTTGACCAAGGCCTGATGACGCTCTTCCTGTCACACACACACAGACACACACACACACACACACACACACACACACACACACACACACACACACACACACACACAAACACACACACACAATGACATGACACCACGATTGGCATTTCTCGTTCCCCCAAACTCCGCTATGCACTTTCTCTTTTTTCATTAATCTTACCATACCTTCAAGTGAAAGCAATCAGAAAGATAAGTTAGAGTAAAGCTGTTTAAAGGAACACTAAACATCCTGAAACAAACAGATGAAAAACTTTAAGAAATATAATTAAAGTGTTTATTGGGAACTGCTCTCCAGTCTGGCTGATGTGCAACCAGCCTTGACCTAAACACTGGCCTCTGATGTAATGACTTGACATGTGACTGGTTTTGGAGCACAGATAACATATATTCAACAATTTTCTTTGACATAATGTAGCAAGCCAGACTTGTACAATGAGGCGTTTACAAATGCGTTAAAGCAGTAAAAGACCCTTCTCATGTCAGACTTGCTCTCTGGAATAACGATGAAGAGAGAGCAGTTACCTGTGATGCACTGCAGGGTTTCTCCAGCACGTCTGTGAGTCTGTCTCCAGGTTGGCAGGCAATTACGTCCACTATCATCCTCTTTGTCCTGAAAATTTAACACCCTACCTTGAATGAAACTTATCCCAATTTGCATGGTTCTCAACTACAAAAAACACTGTGTAAAGAACAGAGGTCCCTAAACATCTCACCAAAACTAAGAATCAATTTTTTAACACATAATAACAATTTCTGAAGTGAATTTGTGCAAATTCATGTGATATGAGCTGAAGACTAGGAGTCACAAATTTTCAGCTTTAGCACAGTTAACACCAAAATGACCCAGGAACAAATGGTTACTCCACCTCATCTTTATCCACCCATTCATCTCTGATGAAACTGAGCAGCGTTAAGCCCTAATTAACTAACTAACTAACTCTCTGATGAAAATTTCCAAGAAAAACTTCTGGAATATTTTAATACATGATTCTAAATCTCTAATAGAGAAGATCCAACGGACAAACGGGCACTAACCGAATGAGAAGGGATTTCATGTCTGCCTTGTCATCGGTCTGCACCTCAAACTTTGCAGACAATGTCATGGAGATTTCAGTCTTGGCCAGCTGAGCTCGCAACGCTTCATTGGTCGTCTCATCTCCTGTAAGCTCTGTGCCTGGAAAACATGCCGTCATACATCTGCACAGTTCATTGTGAGGCCAGTCAAAGATATCAAAAGCTCTATTTTTCCTTACTGCCTACCACTACCTCTCCAGAGAGAGAGAGAGAGCGCACGCACACACACACGCACGCACGCGCACGCACACACACATTTCTTCCACACTGCTAACACTTATAATCCCAGGGGCGGTCGGTGGTCTAGTGGTTAAGAGACTTGTCACCAATGCGAGAGGTCAGGGGTTCGAGTCCCACTCGGGGCGAAGAATTTTTCCTTCTCGTATGTGGCACCGTTCATTCGGGCCGATCGTCGGGGGTTCTCTCCGGGTACTCCGGCTTCCCTCTGCTTTGGAAATGTTCAGCCCACCAAATTTGAAAAATACATGCAATTCTAACTTCCGAAATTTAAACAGCTGAGCTGACCCTTCGCACCACGTGATTGTAATGTGTTTATGTCCAGTGTGTGAAAGAATGTGTGTGATTCACGTGAGCGTGCGTGTTGGGTTCAGTTCGCGGCGCTTTGAGCCGATTCGTGAAATTGGGTAAAGCGCCTATACAATACTCATTATTATTATTATAATAATTGCTGGCCCTTTTAGCATTTCCTCACTCCTACAGTCTTCACAAAAAGTTAAGGACCAGTGAACATAATGGGTGACAGTTTCAATAAATCAGAAAAAAATAAACGAATAAGATTTTTCCCGTAAAATTCGGTAGCAAGGTTAAGGGGTCATTAGTGAACATGGCGACCACTGTGTGGATGGCAGGTGCGCGTCACACAGCATGCTTGGCGCTTTTGAAAATCTGCAATTTCGGCAAAACTAGACCGAGTTTCAGTGTTTAGTGAGGGATACCTGGGGCTTTCTGCACGGCAAAAATGAGATGCAGGTCAAAGAATGCATCCCTGGTTATGAACTGTGCTCATTTGTTTGCCTACATAAGCTGCCGTTTCAGCGATGTTCAGCACTACACCAGCATGCCACCACGACAAAAGTTGAATGATATTTGCAAGTGGTCCTTAACTTTTTGTGAAGGCTGTATAAAGGTCTACCCTCATTTGGTAAAAGTGCCTAAGCTGCATGGATTTGAGAAGCACTTTGGCCATTTCACCATTTCAAAGAAAACATGTATCAGCAGCCACTTGTAAGTGTGGAAAAGTGTACAAGTAGTTACAATATTTACTGACCCAGCAGTTCGTCAATGGTGGGGGCTTCTCCCAGATCCTCAAGCAGTTCATGCAGTGGGTCGTCATGGTCTGGAGCAATGATCTCTTGATGTGTGAGCAGTAACTGCATGACAAAGTCACAGACAGAAAAGTAAGTAGTCGTTGCACTGGCAGTGTTCCCTGAGACAGTGAAGAAGGCAGTCAGCATTACCGCATTCCGGAAGTGCCTGAAGACTCATCTCTTCAGTGCCTCACGGCAGTAATCATCTGCAGCTTTTTTTTTCTTTTTTTTTCACTATCTTTCCTTTCAAAACCTCTCCCTAAGCGCTGTGAGCACTCAGTTAGGGTGGGGCCGTGCGCTATATCAAGTCTCCATCATCATCATCATCATCAGTGTCAACAGACTGATGAACCACCAGTGTGTGACATTTGTCATGTCCACTGAGCCACTGAGAGCTGCTAATGTTACAGGAATGTGACAGAGTTGTGCACCCTTGGGTATAATAAACAAAAGTAAATGGTAGCCATCTTAGACTGTGCATTTGACTTTGACTCTGTGAGCATATGTAGCATGTTCACACACTGGAAAAATAGAAACACAACAACATTCAGCAGCGGAAACTGAGCTCTAGGCATACTTACTGAATGTGTGTCGACAATTTCTTGCACAGAGATGTAGATGACTGGCTTGGCGATCATGACGACGTCACTGTACTGGTCGACATTGAATCTCTCCTCCGGCTCTTCTACGTCACATGCTGCCAGACAGTACTGCCTGAATACACCACAACATACAAAATAAGTCAGGGTGATGTTATGTTTAATCATGATAAATTAATTGCTACAGAGTAAGCCTGTTATGTATAGAAAAGTCAATCTGACATGTGTGCACCATTGCACCTTCAATGCTTTCACTAGAACTAATATAAAGTCTTAGATAAACCTCCAGCTTTTTAACAATGCCAACTGGTTCATGGTAAACATCTGATTTTTGACGATTAAAAAAAAAAAAATGGCCTTAGTGCTAGCTAGGTAAACACTTTGAGACAAACAGTGACAAGGTGGTGTGTGAACTGCTTCCAGTGGCGGTACAACTCACTTGAATTTTTCATGTGCCTGTCTGATGTAGTCGTTCATGGCAGCAAGATATGCGCTCTCCCCACCAAACTGTTAGCACACAAACAAAAATGACATGTGAAGATGTTCCAGTGAATCTGGTCCATAAAAAGTCATAACTACTGTCGTTCAGAAAGAAGGTTATTTGGAAAGATGGAACAGATCTGAAGACCGTCTGCGTATCAGCAACTCATCCCCAGAAGTAAGAGGTACTGTTAGAGGTGGGGTAGGGGTGGGGATAGTATGGGGAAGTAGGGTGCAAGCTCACAAGGTCAGCAAGTGTAAGCTGTCACTTTCGCTTGACCGCTGGACAGTAAGCAGACACTTTCAGCTGTGCTATTGCTAGTACCACTCATCATTCAGTAAAAGAAAATCACAAGACAAAGCTCACCACTTTAGCTTCTAGACGTTGCTGATATTTGTAACAGTGCCTCTGTAATCATTTCTCTGGCTGCTATCAATCCATGGACACCAAATACAGTAAACACGCACGCACAGTCACACACACACACACACACACACACATTCAAAAGAGATATCAACTGACCCCCTTATTGGAAGCAGCAAACTGCAAGATCTTGGCGATGGATCCCAAGTTGCGACGCTGGTCAGAAGACAAGGCCTTCTCTGCACCAACATTGACAATGTCAAAGGCGTCAGGCGCAACAATGGCGGAGTTGATGTAGCGGTAATACAGCAGGTTCCCCACAATCTGCAAACACAAGCAAAGGTAAGATAATATTAAGATAATATAATATTATTAAGATAATATTATGTGATCTCAGACTTGCAGTGTTGCCACTGTGACTGTTATCGCAGTCTGAGAGTACTTTCAGCAAACTGGAAGCCTTGTTACACAACACCATTTCGTTTGCTCGGTGTGAAGTGTGCTTCAGCATGGTTTTGTAATGTCCCTCTCCTCTCTTTACCTTCAGCAAAGGACGGTAATGCCTCAGCAATAAACAATCTGAACCTGAATATGGCACGTCAAAATTTGACACTGTATTCCTTTCAGCTGCTCAAGAAGAATACTCAAAACAAGCAGGCATTACAGCAGATAAGGATCATCACCATGCAGGCTTTAACCCTGGTGGTGCTGAGAACGGAATATTCCAGACTGCCTCTACGACTTTTTCACCATTAGCCAAATTGATTCAGCAAGACAAGGATTAAAATGGCCTATGTACCAAAACGAGGAAAAGCCTCGAGCACACATCTGCAAAGCAGACACATTACGCTGGATTTTTTTTTAACATTATATCTACAGTATATCTGAAATCTATGCAGTTTGGTGTATTTTGGCACACTACACTGCTTCAGAGAAGGAAACACTTTTTGTGGGGAAGGAAAATTTTAAGACTTACACGAACACCTTCCCAAACGGTTCAATTTGGACCCTCTTACTGATTCCCTTAAAAAAAAAAAAAAAGACTTACCGGTACACTGATATCTGTGCAATTTGGCATGAGTTTTAAGTGCTTCAGAGGAGGAAACACATTTGGGGGGGGGGGGGGAGGAAATTTTTCTGCCAACAGTGGCAAAAGGTGCAAGACCTGAACATATCATGTGGGAAAACAGGTGACTGAAACCTACATGTTGTCAGAAAAAAACCAACTGCCCTTGCAAGCCTCTAATTGGACCTTCATGCATGTTCAAGTACTTACCTTGAGGACTTCTTTCTCTGGGGCATCAGGGAATTTTCTCACCAGTGCTGCTCTCATCACCTTGGCCATGTACCGCATACCATATCTGTATGGGAAAAAGGCAGATTTCCAAAATTGTGGAACTCTCTCCCTGAGACAGTGAAGGAGGCAGTCAGCATTACCGCATTCGGGAAGCACCTGAAGACTCATCTCTTCAGTGCCTCACGCCAATATTGAATAATCATCTGCAGCTTCCTTTTCTTTTTTCACTATCTTTCCTTTCAAAACCTCTCCCTAACTGCCGTGAGCACTCAGGGTGGAACCGTGCGCTATATCAAGTCTCCATCATCATCATCATTTATTTTTTCTCTTTTTTGTGGTGATTGAGGCCTGAGGTAAGACTGGGGTTGGTGGTAAAATTCTAGGCAGTGTCAGGTAACTGAACCATTGCATTTTTGTTGAACTCCCAAACTAACCTTTACCCCTTGCAGACATTTACTTTATCCATTTAGCAACACCGTCATGCACAACAGCACACACACACACACACACACACACACACACACACACACACACACACACACACACACACACTCACACACACACACACACTCAACACCAGACTTCAACAATTCACATGAAGGAAACCAAACATACACTGCACTTAGTTTGTCATATATATATATATGCAAAACAAATGTTTGCTTCAGACACTCACGGGATGCTGTCAAGAGATGTGAGGATCTTGTTGAGGAACTGGTCCGTAAGCCCCTGTAACTCCTTGATGGACTCGTCAATCTGCTGCTGAACCTCCGGATGTTTGATGGCTTGCTCCGTGGACACGTCGTACGGCAGTTCACTGTCACATACAGCAATCTTTGGGGATGATTCATTCAACGAGTTTCAATTCCTTCTTCTTTTTCTTTTATGGGAAACGTATTAGCGTAACATCGGCCCCATGGCTGGTTTTGAGACCTGGTTGTAAGGCAGAAAAGAGTGTCAATGTAAGTGACATACCTTAATTTTTTTTTTTTAAAGACAATGTTTACCTAGTTTTTCCAGTGGTAGACTCCGTCTGGTTGACCCAAGCTTTGTACACTTCCACAGGGTTGGTGTTGATCCTGAGGTTGCGATCCTCGATCACGCGGGTGATGAGAGGGTTGAGCATCTCTCGCAGCGCGTTCTGCCCACGCTGGTTCCTGTTGGCAGAGAACCTACTTCAAGAATCACGGTTAACACATCTTCACAGAGGATGAATAGACAGCCAGAACAAAGTGAAGCACTGCAAATGGTCATTTTCCTGGTCATTTTCCCATCTTCAAAGAGCGGGGCGTGCGTGGGGGGTGGGGGGCCTTGATTTTAGGCTCTTCTTTATTGTTGTTGTTCTGGTTTGTCTGGGTTTTTTGTCACTGTGTTGTTTTTGCTGTTACTGCTTTTGTTCCCCTTTTTTAAAGTCACCTCTCATGAGATATTAAGTCTCTGCAGGCAAGAATGGCAATCCTAAATTTTTTAACATGAAACTCAAGGCGACATGGTGAAAGCTTTGGTCAGGTCCAGTATTTCGCTTGTACACACTCAGCAAAATGCACATCTACACAAAAAGATCTGCTATGGTAACATGTAAAGTGAACGGAGTCTAGGAACTACAGGTTCTGCAGCACTAGTTTACAATGTGATGCATCCTCATTCAACTCACCTGTTGAAGCCAACGATCATTTTGACCACAAGAGGGTTGCCTGTCACAATGTCTGTCATTTTGTCCACCTTGGAACTGAAACAAAGAAAGAACCCTACACTATGTGACTCTAACTCTAATTAGCTCCTAAACTACACACACACCAATGCTTGTGGTATGATTTACACAAAATCACCAAAAATATATTCATCCTACTTGTTGTGCGTGTTCATTCAAGTTTACTGGTATGCAATGTAAAAGCAGAAACAGAAGCAGTAACTGTTTCAAAATAATTAATATCAAATGCATGGTGAGACACCTTTTTTAAACAGAAAACTAAAATGTCAATAAACCAAATTCCTGGAGACTAGAAAACAGAGGTCTTGTTACTGATAACACAACCTACGGAGTTTTGCACAGTCTTCAAGACACACGGATTATCAATATTCCTATCAACAAAACTGTCTCATGAAAGCGATGGACGTCATCCGAAACAGCTGCAAAATAAACTAATACACCAAGATGCAACTACAGTTGTACTAGTTAGGAAGTCGATGAACACAATGCTCAGCTTCTAAAGCCTATCATGGGGTGGGGTGGGGTGGGGAGGGGAGGGGAGGGGTGGGGTGGGGTGGGAGGCAGGGACAGTGGGAGTAAGGAGATGGGATGAGGTTGCTGGTGGTGGTGGTGGTGGACTGTGGCCATACCACTTGACCAGCCACATTGTACATGGCATCCATTGGTACAGGGCAGCACTGCAGGCAAATGAATCAAAAGAAATTCAACAGAAATGCAAGCGAGGCTTGGATATTATAGCTACCATTTGTCAAACCAAACACAATGCTGACAACAGGCTTGCCTTGAACATATCACGCTTAGCACATAATCAGAGGTACATGTACTGTTCAACACAAGTCAGTTAGTCAGTTTCACCAGTGTATGCCTGTCCATCGTTTGTAAAATGTCTGTGAGTGTCAGTGAATGATTGGCGCACTGAGTTTATTCTAAAGAAATGCGCCCTACAAATACCATTTATTATTATTATTATTCATAAGAGCTGCTATCGAATTGTAAGCTTTGAACACAGACCATCTACCTGACATGTTCATTCTAATTTCTATCAATGGTTCCTAAAACATATCTAGATCAGAACCAGTATGGAGATCGCAAACATCTCTTTAACTCTTCTCAAGCCAAAGGTATTATCACTACCAATACTGTGATAACAAAAATGCAGTCCAGGGTGAGAAATTATGTCATCGCTGGCCAAAATGGCCGTCTGATATACATGTATGGATAATTAATTCATCAGTTTTGTCTGCAGTTTCAAATGCCTGTTTCTGGGTTTCTCAGTTTTAACATACAAGAGCAGAGGACACCAGGGGGTAAATAAAACCTCCAGTACAAGAAGAGATAAAATTTATCTGAAGCCTTCCGAAGGGTACGTAACTGAAAACCCCAAGCCACAGAAAAAGACACCTCGCTCCCAAAATAGACAAAGCACAAAGCAAAGACTCCGGCACACAAAGTCTATGCTTTTATGTCTCCAGAAAATGTGCACCTGCAGAAATTTGTGATGAAAGACTCTTCCTCACAAAGAATGCCCCTACCATATATATATATGCCACGTGTAACAACAGAACACCCCTAATGTGTACGAGAAATCAATACAACGCGTGAAAACAGACCACAGACAACAGTACACATTCAGAGAGATGACCGGACCATCTTGCACACCAAAAGGATTGTAACTAATTACAAATACATCCTACATCAAATAACTACTGGTACAAATACTGCACAAGTACAACATGAGAACATGCCAACATGTTTACACTCATGTGCTGTGATGATTAAAAAGTGCATGGTCCCACTTTTGAACACACACACACACACACACACACACACACACACACACACACACACACACACACACACAGGTAGACCCTCTAGTTGTGCTCGAATTAAACCAGCCAACTGACAGAATCTAACATACACACAGTGGTTTCATCAGGAAAAAAACAACCTAAACATCATCAGACAAAGAAACATGTAGCATTCTGATTAATAGTAGTTGTGGTATATGTAGTTGCACACCAATATCCAATCTGTGTATGCACCAAAGTTCAGCCTCTTCATAAACCTACTGCAGAAATGAGTAACTGCTTCATTGACCAGGTCTGTTTCTTTTTATCTTTAATGTATAAACAATGCTTCATGACACCAGCATGACAGCTTACAGGAGCTTAATATAATGCTGCAGCCAGGTTTGGGGGGATAGCTCAAAACACGCATCTCACATGCACAAGGTCTCTGGGCATGCCAAGGGAGTTGCAGAAATGCAATGAAGGACCAACATTCTTTTACACATTTGACAACACTATACTAGTCTTCTCCCCTCCTGTACTCACAACTGCAAATCAAGTGCTGTACCTATGCTGTTGTGCTCAGCTGTTTAACTCCTGATAATCTGGCAAATACCCATAGCAGTATGTACCACTTATCCCAGTTAGTCAGAGTTATAACTAATTTGTACAGTCTTGATTTCAGTATTAAATGAACACAGACAAGGCAGTGACACTAAACTGAAAAGTGTCTGAATGTATGTTTTTCTTTACTCCTCTTTCAAAAGTCATGAAAAAAAAAAAAAACCCACAGGTGGCAACAGACATGAGCATGTCATTTCTGCAGCAGGTTCAGCACTATACCAGTTTAATATATTGTTTTAATGCCCGCAAGATGAATTTTCCTCTCCTTGTTGTTTTCTCAACTGGACTCGGACTACTGTCTGCTGTTCATGAAGAGGCTGATTTTGAATCAAACGGCATATTCATAGCACAGACACGTCGTACAAACTCACAAATACTTACATCCGACTGCAGAAAGCAAGCGGTGAAAAGGAAAAATTGTAGTTACTTTCATTCAGTTTGGAATACTGACTCACCATTTTCAGGCAACCACAAGCCCGGTACATTGTACACTGTACAAGCTGTTCATTTCAGTAAACAACAAAAGCCATGAACTTAACACACGTGGGGCCTTTTGAGAGAAAACAGAGTCAAACAGGAGCACCCCAGAAGGCTGTCTTGGCAAGTTGAATAATAGGCAGCTGTGCAGTGAACAAAATACTGCCAGAAAAAGAAAAAAAAACAATCTTTTACTCTTCTTGGTTCTTCTCCGTTTGTCTTCTTTCACAGCAAAGGTTGCAGAAGCAACTTCTTTCCAGTTCCAGGCATGATTACTCTCAACTAATGAGTATTAATTGTAATTAACCAAGCTGAAAATAACTTTCAGAGAACGTGGCATCCCCTAAAACCATACTTAACAATTATTTCAGAGTAAGTATACAACAAAGCGTTATGTGACTTCTTAACAATCTGGCAAAGCAGTTTACTTTTGTTGTTGTTTCCTCCCCCCCCCCCCCCTTTTGTTTTCAAAATGTAAATGGTTTGTACATGAGCATCTTACTTTATCTCCTCCTCCAGCGCCGTGCGGAAAAGTTTCAGCAGGAGGTACTCCTCACGCTGGTTGGCGCCGTAGTTAAACAGCGAGAAGATGACAGCCTCCATGAATTTGGTCGTCTTGCTCTGCGGCATCTCAAAGATGAGCTTGGCCAGGTAGTTGGGGTTGGTCTGCAGCAGGTAAAACAGGTGCTGGTATGCTTCCATTCTCTCGTGACTTTCCCGGCTCAGTGCCTTTAGGCCGCGGTTTGCGCTTGCCTCATCCAGTTGGCCGCGCTTGGCCAGTTTGCGGTTGTGGGTCACCACGTCCTGCACAGAGGCAAAGCTATCAGTAGGAGACGGGTCAAAATGAATAAGCATACACACCGGACAGAGAATGAGCTTCAAGATAGTGTGGTCTGTCTCAGTGCTCTAGCACACGCATTCCACCTGAATCCCATTCATGCTCCCCATTATTCAAAAAAAAAAAAAAAAAAAAGGAAAAAAAAGTAGAAAGTGCATGTACTGACCACAATCTCATCCAATTTCCCCATTTACCAATTTTTATGTGCTCAACACAAAACAGGCTTCCAAATAGAAAATAAAAGTAGTGATTACAATCATGTTCATGTTCCGCACTAACAACTGATAACCAACAAGAAACAGGATTTCAAGTGGACGTACATGCAGTGTGATCCTGTTTTTGATGAGCAGCCCAATCTTAATGTCCATCTGATCCAGATCCTGCTCAAGCTGCTGGTTGGATCGGATCTCGGCCACCACCTGCTGCCGCAACTTCTGTAACTCTGGAAACCAGTGAGAAGAAATAATGATAATAATAATACATAGTTTTAATAGAGTGCTGCTCTCAAAATTCCAAGGACTCGCTGTGCTTAAAGCATGCACACACACACACACACACACACACACACACACACACACACACACACACACACACACACGCACACACACACACACACACACTATTTACATCCCCTCTTACATACAATTTGGCAGTGCAACGACTCATGGTACACGCAGACAGAAGACAGATCAAGTTTTGTGAAAATAATAATCTGGTAAGTTTTTGGTTTTTTTTCTTTCTTCTTCTTCTTCTTCTTCCCCAACCCCAAAGGCGCCGTGAGCATGCTTACTGCATGGAAGTTCTTTTCGTAGCGCTATACAAATGGCCAATCATCATCATCATCATCATCAACGAAAATCATATCTTGCAAACTGTCAATCTTGACTTCAGTTTAGGTCCACAATTCTCCACATCAGTATTGATGTAATGCATGTCCATTGTAGACAAAGACCAGAAAAAGAGTAAAATCATTGTTACTGTCAAAATATCTTGCCAGCAAGGACAGGAAGGGACTGACTAGGAGTACATCACTGTAATTATGACAACAGAGACCAAAAACAAAAATTAAAGTAAAACAATGAACAGACAAATATCTCACCAAGCTCCTCTGCATAATCGTTGTCACTGGCATCAAGCAGGTGAACAAACTTCCTCACAACTGCCAGTGATGGGTTGTCATCATGCACTGAAAGCAAAAACAACTGCACTAAAGACATGCTAAAAATATGAAACATTAAAAATCACCAAAAAAAAAAAAGAAAAGAAAAGAGCGACTTGGCTTAAACTGAATTTCCCACTAGAAGTTTTCTCTTTTTTTTTTTTTTTTTAAATGCTTATGCAGGGATGGATTTACTCAAATATGCCAATGAGACATTGTCTCCTTGACCAGTCATTTTTATGAGACATTTTCATTTTCTATGAGACAATCAAGTTCACCCGCATCACTCTGTCACATGTCTGTGCCGAGAGCCTGTTCCTAAGTGCAGTGACGTTCAGGTTCTGAACGGAAAAGGACCTTTCGATCGCAGAACTGAGAATATTTTTTGCAACTCTTTCGAGCGAGAGTTCCTGGCAGCGCGCGCGGCGAGCGGGATAAGTAAGCCTCATCACTAAAATTAGATTAGTGTAACAGACTGACACAGACAGCGCATCTCTGCTTCGCGTTGTCAAGTGCGCTTGTGATGTCATGTTCATGCGACATATGACGCATTTTGCGAAATTTCTATGCAACATTTTATCAAAATATGAGACATAGTCGCACGGCGCGCGAGAAAATCGATCCCTGCTTATGTAACCATTCCAGCCAGACAGATTTTTCAGCCCAGATACCACAAACACATACATACATGTTTCCTCTTCAGCACCATTACTCACACACATGAAATGCATGATATAAACATACAGTCACTGGCCATTATTTGTGGTGTCTGCCTATGCTGGAAACACCGCTGTTGCCGATTCTCGTTATAGCGCGTGAACATGCGTGAACGTGCGCGATTTTGGACCGAGACAAGGCTTGATAGACTCGGCATGTGGGCTACTCGAGTCACACACGATGCCGCACTACCACTGCGTTGCGATCGACTGCCAAAATGGCTCGAGAAAATCAGATAAGCTGGAGAAATTCCCAGAGACGGTCTTACCTAATGGTGAGATCGTTCAGTTTGAGCCCTTCAGTCTTCAAAAGTTTCAAGAAATTTGTGGATAAAAGCGATTCGAAGGCAGAACACCGACCCGTCTCGGTGGCCTAGCGTGTGCAGCCGCCATTTCGTTGGGAACAAGCGGACAAATTCTGTCCCGGTACCTACATTGTTTGAACACAATCGTTATGGAACCAAAAACCAAGAAAGAAAGACTTTCATTTCCAAGCCTAAGTTCAGTTCGCACTGATAAACAGCCAAAGTGCTTGAATAAAAATTAGTGGCAAGCCACAAGTCACAGGTCGACTTGACCTTTACGCCGCCTACCTCTCGGTTGAAGCGACTGCCGATCTGCTTCAAGGGCTAGAGTGATAAGCTGCGCTTTTGTGTAGCCACTTAAACGCACGCCCCTGTCTTTCAGATTTTTTTTCAGTTCAGGAACTTTCATTGATTTAATTTTATCGCGAACATCTTCGCCGGTCGAAACGCTCACGTTGCTCGCCATCGCATGCGTAGCCCACCTCAGGTGGACCGTTCGCGTCTCCGGCGCTGGAGAGCACCCGACTCTTCGTAACCGGCAACCGCGCAATTATCCACCCACACAACTTTCAGATCTGTAATCAACACTAAGAGTCGCATTCAGTCCAGCTGACTTACTCAGAGCTTTGTAGTCCTGACGAGCAAGGTTTGAGCGGAAGAAAGCCTGGATCTTGATGATGGAATCCTCCTGTGTTCAGAAGTACAACAGAGAATTTAATAATACACAAACTGCATTCTATTCCCACATACCTTATGAAAGCTCTCTTGCTGAGGCAAAAGCTTTATTCCCACGCCTGAGTGCATAGAGACTACATATTCTAAGGAAAATGCCTGTTCTAAATGCTTATTTTCTTGATTGGACAAAAACGCTCACACTTCTCAATGACCACACAGACTTACGTTGTCTTTGAAGAACTTCTTCCGGTCATTGTACCGCTTTTTGTCTCTCCACATCCTGAACAATGACTGGATCTAAAAAGCAACCAGAGCATGAATAACTGCCACGTGTAATGTATACATATAAATACAATACTATGTAAACTTTAAGACAGTTTGTGTGTGCCTGAGCACAAAAAGATTTTTTTTAAATACCAGAATTTAAGTTATTATAACAGTCACATTTCATATAAGAAGCCCCCATCAAAATTGTGACCCTCCACCACGACATGAGTCTTCTTGTGCTATTTGTTCATGTTACAAGACGACTCATTTCGTGGTGGAGGGTCACAAATGTCAAAGTGACCAGAAATAGTTGAATGAGTGCTGTCCCTTCAGTTGCACACCGACAGAATGTACAAGTACCATCATTTTTTCAAAGGGCCTTACACCGGTTAGCTCCTGTCAAATATTTGGTGCTTACACCCTTTTAACAAATGATGGTTGGGATGACAAAGCCTTATGGCAATTAGCAAAATCCTATAGCCCATGGTTAAGTACCTAAATCAGTAACGCATAGCTCATGGGCAAGTGCCCTATTTCTCGTGCATCAGGCACCAATGGCAAATCTACCATCATCTGGAAGAAGGGCTTAAGTGGCTATGTAATCTGTGGCACTTCGGCCCTTGATGGTACAGTTTACTTAGAAACAAATGCTGAAGGCTGTAATGCCTAAAGGGTAGTGGCAACACTACCTTGATGGTAGCTGGTTCATTGTCATGCAGGTACTGCCGCCGCTCTTGGTAAGCCTGCTGCTGCTTGTGTCCTCTCCACCAGGCCTGCAACCAGTGCAAAAGTAATCACAACAGACCTTCAGTAAGTCAGAAATCTTGGCAGCTGAAATAATCAGAAGCAGACAACAGCCATCCCATCCCTTCCCATCCCATCCTTCCCCCCCCCCCCCCCCCCACAAAAAAAACAAACAAACCCAAACCAACCCCAAACCAAAAACAGAACAACAAAAAAAATGACGACAAAACAGAACATTGTTTCAATAAAAAAAATTGTGTCTACGCAAGGGACTAATGAGATGAAAGCCCGTCTACTTTTATTATTCTATATTCACAAATCATTGTGAGCTCTGTCGATAGTGTCTACCCATGGCACCACTTGAATACCTGCACAGTGACAGCCAACAGGCTTCAGGTGATGCAAGCATCAGTGGGTCACCTGGTGTTGCAGGCGACTGCTGAGTAGAAGAATCTGAAGTTTTGCTCGCACAGCTTGCAGATGGTAGTGTCAACTGCATTCACTGCTCTATTACTACTACTACTACTACTAATAATGAGCATTGTATAGGCGCTTTACCCAATTTCATGAATCAGCTTAAAGCACCGTGAACTGAACCCAACACGCACGCTCACGTGAATCACATGCATTCTCTCACACACTGGACATAAACACATTACAATCACGTGGTGCGAATGGTCAGCTTAGCTATTTAAATTTCAGAATTTAGAATAAGAATTGCATTTATTTTTCAAATTTGGTGGACTGAACATTTCCAAAGCAGATGGGGGAGGAAGCCGGAGTACCCAAAGAGAACCCCCGACGATCGGCCCGAATGAACGGTGCCACATACGAGAAGGGAAAATTCTTTTCCCCCAGTGGGATAGATTACACATAAGCATAACTGTCCCAAACGTATGTTGGGGTCTATGAAACCTAGTAATCTAGAATATGAGCACTAAAAATAAATAAATAAATTTTAAAAAAGACGGCCTCACCTGTAGAGTGGTAATGGCAGGCAACTGCTGAGAGAGGTAATCCATGCGGTCGCGGAACGCTTTGCGTGTGAGATAACCCCTTATGTGAGCCTGAACCAGCACAATGAATTCTTCGTTTGCTTTGAACAGCATCTCGCGGTTGTGCTCATCTGTCACCTCTGTCGCCACACCCTGCAGAATGAAGAGTTATTAGCACCAATGCAATAGCTACACACAAAAAAGCTTGCAGGTAATGTCTTCACTGATTCATACCCTCACCCGCTTGTGTCATAATCAGAGCATTATGAGCAACAATGTCAAACCCAGCCACCATTTTTTTTTTTTTTTAAATCACAACTTTCATCACAATCCAGCAAATATTTCTTGCAAAATTGTTTTAACTACTTACTCTGCATATCAAAAAAGAAAGAAAAAAGTTACAGACAATTCATAAAACACCAGCTTTTTCATACTAAACTATTCTGTCTTTCAAAAGACATTTGACAAACATTTTTTTTCCTCTGATCAAATACAACAGACACGGGAACAAACACCTCACAACAATCTACCCATATTATTCCCACAATACCTGAATCTCTTCTTTAGTGAGGAGAGAGAAGTCCTTGACAATGTCATCCCGGCGTGCCCATGCGTACTCCTGGGTGTTAATGTTGTAGAAGAACTTAGATCCATCCGCTACCCGGTTCATCATCCAGCCACTGCCTGTATCACCTATGGCAGTTTCACAGAGTTTTTATTTTCATTTATTGCTCATTTCAAGGCACTCTGTCCAAGACTACTGCCGAAAAGACTGGTTCCCAATTAATATACAAATATACATGTATGCATCCAATATCTGTCTGATAATGAACGAATAAACTGTTTCACACCATCCATAGCACAAACCTGATCCTGCTTTTTCTCGCTGAAGTGCAGCCAGTTTTTCGAGGTAAGTCTCGACACACTCCTTCTTCACACTCTGCAAGCCTGCATCGCCCTGCATGAGTACCATCCCCAGGGCTTCTGCGTCACCTGCCCTCACTGTCTCATTGATCGCCTGCACTCCTCGCGACACTGTAGACAGAAGGTAAGATAAAGCGATCACCCAAAGTACAAACCCAACAACATTTGCATCAGAATGTAAAGGTGTCTTGTTTAAAAAACACTTCTTATATATATATGCTAAAAGAGTCTGCATACTTATCAAATTCCATGGTGCTTGTGCTTTACTTAATGACAGAACAACATGTACATAGAACTCTTTCTCATCAACCGACTAAGACCTGACAGCAGAACTCGTCAAGTGAGTAAGACCTATCATGACAGAACATTTTATTCAAATTAGTTACTGGGTTTTGATGACAGTACAGGATATCAAAGACATTGAGGTTACACAAACAAACTTTCATTTTCATGGACATACTTTTCAGTCCTTCCTCTGCATTGTTGTTAGCATGATCAACGGCTGCTTGAATTTCCTCCAGCCAGAGTACAGCAGCATCATCTTTAGTTGCCTGTTTAAAAAAAAAGATCATCTGTCAGGAGGGCTGCATGTCAAACTTTCTACATGTACCAACAACAAACTTAGTAACTATGCATTCTCTAAAAAAACTTCCACTGACTAAGTGCAGACAGCAGGCACTTGACAGCTTCAGATATTTGATCTTGATTCTTATTTCTTCAGTCCCACTTCTGCTAAAAGGTAAGTGTGGCCCACACATCCCTGGGGATAAGGGTGGGGAGGGATAATCGCCAACGTGTTTACAGCATAGCTCCAATTCTGTCATTTTCCTCTGTGTGTTGCATACTTGCATTCCATTTCACTGCTCGATTTAATACAGGATCTTAAACCTACTCACTTGATATTTTGCATAATACACCATAATGTCTTTTTTGTTTCACACACTGGCCTCTGATGCATGTTCTATGGCATGTGTTGCTTATGCCTACACATCCAAGTCGGTCTTTGTGCACATTTGTGATTAAAAAACAGGCCTTCATTGTTGTTCCATGGCCTGTGTTAATTGTTTATTCATAGAAGTTCAAGTAAGCCCTTGCACACACATGCACTCACCTCAGCTTTTCTGTCTTTTTCCTTGGCCAGAAGCACCTGGTAGTGCAGTGCTTGCTGTGGACAAATGTTGCTCAGTTTGGCTGCCGGCAGCTGCAGAGCATTCAGTGTCTCATTTTCATCTCCCTTGTTGATGGCTTCGTTGATCACACCAATGGCAGCAATACCTACAAAAGAACACACAGTTTTACTTTCATGGAAACAAAGTCAACAGTACTTTTATTTTACTTTAATTCTTAGAGACTGCTGTTTACACACCTCCCCCCTGCCCCCACCCTCCAACACACACACACACCCTGCAAACCTATCTAAAGTCACAGAACACATCCTGCAAACTGTGGAACTCTCTTCCTGAGTCAGTGAAGGAGGCAGTCAACATCAGCGCATATTGAAAGTGACTAAATCAATCACCCCATTAAGAACAGCTGCTTGAAAGCAAATGTCAACTTACGTTCTTCTTCTTCCTGCCTCTTCTTGTGCACGGCCTCTATGGAGTCAACGATGTTTGCGTGTGTCAAAAGGTTGTTGGTGCTCTGTGCAGAAACAAAATGGCACATCAGCTTCAGATCATCCTCATCATGATATACAGAATACAGAGGTCTGAGTTCACTGAGTTGTGTTTGAGTCTCTTGTCTATCGTGTTACTTTTAATATCATGACTGCCACAAAGTCGCTACAAAGCTTCTTTGAATTACTGCACAGCCCATGAATGGTACTTAGATCCTCTGCACAAAGGTATTTAGCACATTTTCGTGCATACAATCTTGGTTTTTGACCTGATGAAGGTGATGATGCACCGAAACATTGACCTGTCTTGCCTTTGTGTCAAAGGGATTTTTTTCCCCCTACCTTTTCTGTAGCTTCTGCAACTCAAAAGCTGCAATAAACGTCATACAGTGGTAAAGCAATACCATTTACCTCTGCTTTTGCAGCTTTTGCTTCTGCCAGCGACACCTGGTAAGTGTCGGAGTTGTGTTCATCCACCTCTGGCAAGTGAGCCTCAGGGTCACACATACAGTTGTAGGTCGTGGTGGCGTCCCCAGCATCCACCGCCTGGTTGATGGCTGCCACAGCATTCAGGACAGTCAGGGCTGCAGCGATCTCATCATAGTCAAGCTCCTCCTACACAAACAGGAATACCGGTAGTTTTAAAAATATGTGACATATTTGTAGAATAATTAAACCTTTGAGTAAGTATAAACAAAGAAAAACTGAATGCTGTGGTTAGTACAGCATTCATTTCACCAGTCACCCGTTGCTCCTAGGGATCTTTGCATCATCACCATACCCATTCAGTTTTTCTAATTTTGTGAGGGGTTGACTGGGTAACCTTGACAGTGAAACTTTAACTGGTCTTCCAGAGATGAACACACACAGTAAATATGTAAGCTGTAGGCTCAAATGTGTAACTGATTCACAAATAATATTTCATTTTACAGAAAGGAACACACACACACACACACACACACACACACACACACACACACACACACACACACACACACACACACACAAATTTGCTAAGTAAAAATTATGATAATAAAAGTTCACTTTGAGCCCTGCCTACCACTGTAAAGAGTGATACCACATATTTTGTTCTTTTTCTTCTTGTTATTGTTTATTTTACAAAGACAACATCAGCTGTGGGATGTGCATTACTCACCCCTTTCTCGGACTTGATGCTGACAAGCTCTTCCAGGTAAAGAGGGGCAGCGAAGTCATAGACCTGTGGCAACTGTGCGTTGGAGTTCTGCAGGGCTTTGAGCAGCTGCGTCGCATCTTGACTCTCGATCGCACCATTGATGGCTTTCACCGCTTCTGCCTCTGTCATGTACAATCATTTGTGTCACTGTCAGTCTTTAAGCTTTTGAATCTGAGTCAGAAATGCCTTGTGTCTACAAGTTCTGTGACATGCAGGCAATGATTACATGCTGTTTTTCAGTTGCACTGCTTTCATCTGCTTTCCAAAGAGAATCATATAGTTTAAGACAAACAACAACATCGATTATGATAACTTCCTCACAAGAGAACTGTTCATGTTTATCAAAACAGAGACATACATTATGTATGTCTCTGATCAAAACGAGATGATGCCATGCAGTCAAACTTCACAAAACAACACGACCATCGTATGCCTCTGATGCAACCATGCATCTGTTTTAAGAAAACAAACAAACAAGCTTGCAGCACTATATAATCATCAACGTACTCACTTTTGTACTCAGCGCTGGCCTCAAGATTGGCCTGGTTGATGGCCTGCTGTATATCGTCTTTGTCCAGTGCAACTTCCTCCCCATTGTTATTGTTCTGAAGACAGTATCAGTAAAAACTTTACATCTGAACTGAAGGTACATGTAAATTTCAACATCGTCATGCAATTATGATGTGACTGGATTTTGATAACAGTGCACAAGAAGTGTACATAGCTTATCATCCTGCACCATTCTCAAAATCCAGTTATGCAACAATTCGTCGGTGCATACTGACATACTGTTTGACACAACAATAAATACACCCAGGCCCGGACTCAAAGTGAGATACAATAAATTCTATGTGGAAGTTTCAGGAATGCTACAAACATCAGGCAAATTTCAAGATCTGGGCCAGAAAATGATCCAATCTCACGTTAATTTAAGTTCATTCCTTGTCCAATTTTCCATACATTTCAATTACCCAGATGTCTGGGAAACTCTCATGTAAGTGAAAGGAAAAAAACACAAAAAAACACTTCGTACATGTATAGGAAAGATACACATGTACGGCAAAGACACACTGTACTGGAGACAACAGGTATTCACTGGTGTTATGTCCGCTACAGTACAACGTACAACAAAGCATTTTCCTTACTGAAACATGGTAGCGTAGGGAACATATTTTACAGTGTCAATATTACAAAGCAGGTCAAAACAGCATTCAAATTCATATGACTGACTTGCTAAATGTGCTAACTTTGCCTCCAGCATTAGTGTGTCCTTGCATGAATAATGTGTACACGTACCACTCTAAGGAAATTTAACGTTCGTTTCTTCCCTCATCCTCAAGCAATGTATGTACAATCCAGATGTACTGACCTTTTTCAGTTCTTGTGCCTCTGCCAGCTTTGCAGCGTAATACTCGATGTTTTCATCCTGTATATTTTTCAGCCCCAAATGTGAAGACTTGAGGGCTTGTAGCAGCAGAGACAGATCTCCCTTCAGCAGCGCATCATTCACCTTGTCTAATGCAAAGGATGCTGCAACAAGCAAATCAAAACTAAGCTGTAAGTCAGCGATCGTCAAATGCGCTCGCCCGCTCGCTTTCGCTACCAAATTTACTGTCGGGTGAGTGAAAGCTCCGGTAGCGGTAACCCGAATGGCGAGCAGGAATTCTGAGATGAATCAGAACCTAGCAGCCACTCTGGCTTCCAGAATTTTTTTCGGGCTACCAGTTTTGTTCAGGGCGGTAGCCCGAATGGCTACCATGGTCCTGACACATTTGACGATCGCTGGTAAGTACCAACAAATATGTTATCGGTATTACCAGATTAACCCTTTCCATGGGTGGGTGTTTTAACTCTTCTGCCCACAGTGAGGGCAATTTCAATATGGGGGCACTTGGTAATTAAGCCTCCACTTATTTTGCCTCTGTCGAGATTCAACTTCTCAACCTTCTAGCCTTAAACCCAACTTCCCCTTACAGTAGCATTAGAGGATACTATACATACTGTTGACTTTGTTGACATTTCCCTGGATTTCAGCTTGCGTCAGCAGCTCATCATATACATCATGATCATAGCTGCGTTCTGGATCGATACTCTGAAAAGATCAAACACACAACTGAACAACACAGACTTCTTAACTTGTTAATGAAGAAAACCAACCACAGAAAGTTATAAAGAGGGAAGGAAAAGCAAGAGAAAATACGGAATGTTCCCTCGAAATGTGTATACACACTTGCTGCTGCAAACTGAAAGTACACTCAGACTCTTCAACTGGAAGAATATTGTTTGTAGGATTCACTTGCACCAGACAGCAAACATTCTCCTACCAAAAGAAAGAAATCTCAAAAGTCTTACTTTACATCCCTGTCATTAAAATTCAGACCAAACAGTAGCATAAAACAAATCAGGTAATGTTGAAAAGATCACGCACTCTTAAAGATATGGATTAATCCATGATATATTATATTATATGGCAGTACACACAAATCTTGTTAGTGCACCATGTGATGGGAGTAACGTATAACAGTTCTGTATCAGTGTAGAATAACACAGTACATTCAAGCATGCTTAATTATATGATTTAGATGTTAAAACCTGTTATCTGCCCCAATACAAAGCATCCTTGACACTAGTATCTCTACCCTCCCCCAATCTGCTGGCACCTTTCTGCAACACAAACTGACTCTCTCATGATCTCTTTCCCTTCAAAAATGATTTCCTTAACTTTGCTTTCATCACCTGTGACATCAAATGAACCATGCATCCTCTACCTCAATTAGTCATTCACAATAATAACTAAATCTAGTACAAAATAAAGTTGGTGGTCATCTAAAACAATTATCTTAATCATCAGAGATTTCCCAGTTACACCAAAACTGGCTAGGCTGACACTGTTCGGGTCAGCTGGATGAAACACAGGCCACCTTCAAGATAATGTACTGCTATCATTCACATGCCAGTGAGATTTGTGATTCAACAAAGAAATTTTCTTTTTGGCACTAAGATTACATCAGATATAAAAAAGGTTCATTTTTATTCAATTTTGCAGGCACAAAATCTTACACTGAAGGTGACCTGCACCAGACCATATGAAGCAGCATTTGTGACTAAAGAGGCTAGTGAGACACTTCATGCAGTTAATCTGTACCCTTAGAAACAAAAAGGAAAACCAAACATGTACACAATGGACATGGGTTTGAGAATGTTGGTCTTCTCGGAGTAAGTTTCAAGTTTGTAGCTGTACACCAAGTATGTATTCACACATAACCAGTGGTGGATGAAAAAAAAAAAAAAAAAAATGCTCAGACTTCTGCTGCATTGAAGGAAAAGAAAACTAAGGAACATTCCTTCTGCAAGCTTATATCTTAAACCACTAGGAAAATGTCATGCATGGAGAACTGTTTATGTATGTATTCTGAGGTAGGGGGATAACTGCAGGAACTGTGAGTGTGAGTCAATTACGGACTGAAACAAAACATACATTCACTAGTTGGGGGGGGGGGGGGGGGGGGGGGGGGGGGGGGGGGGGCAGATATACCCAAACCAATCAGGTCACCAGTTTCTGGTTACGATCAGGATCTGAATACACATATTCCTGTCATTACATTACATTGTTATACTGACACAAGGGGGGGTAATAACAAGAGGCGACGTGCTGTCACTTCCTCTGCCAATTTGCGACATCTCGTGGGACCCGAAGAGGATAGCAGACGGATTCTGCAGTTGAAGCGATGCTCGTTTCATCTGCTCCAGCTACAGAGAGATTCGTCAGGAGGCAGGCAGAGAAAAGGAAACACCATGACGTATGCTTGGGGAAAAGATTCCCTGAACAGTGTCCGATGATTCTGTTGTTATGATCAGCTTCTATGGTTCTACAGATACAGAAACCAGCGATTGTGCAGCATACATTTAATGTGGATATAATTTGTAGCTGCCTACATGACTCATCTACCACCAGTATAGCCACACAAAAAAAAAGAAAAAAAAAGAAAGTCAAAGGCTTTCAGTATTGACATTTTCCTACAGCCAGTCTAAGAAAGAGCAGTTATAATCCAACACCTGGAAAATGCAGCAACTAAATATACATAGATATAAAAAAAAAATTTAAAAGACACCCTCCCCCCTCCCCCCCCACCCCAAATGACAGACCAAAACAAGCAGTGCAGTGTGGTGTGTGCAAGGTATCTCAATTGCATGTAACAGGTTGAATAACAGCAGAAAGTGACATCTAAACCCTAAAAGTGCGTGAAAGTTAGTTGTGCTAGAGAAAATCAGTCACTTGAAACCGTGCTGAAAGTCACACCAAAGACAAACAAAAAGAAAGAAAACGAGTTTTTGTTTCAAAACCATTAGCTGGTCATTTCCTGCCAGCTGACACTGACCTTGTTCCTGGCGTTCTCAGCCTTGACCTGTTTGGCTGTGTACAGCATGTCCTGGTACTGCTGGACAACGGCGGGATCCAGGCTGACCACCATGGCCGCCGGGTTCTGCAACGCGGTGAACGTCTCCTCTGCCACCTGCTGATCTACAGCTTCGTTGATGGCAATGATGGCCGCATGCACTGCAAAGAGACATGGGTGGCCGAGTCAGACAAATAAAATCAGCAGCAGAGGCACGAAACATAATAATAATAATAATATAACAAGGGCAAAAGCTACAGCAGTTCGTTGAAAGTGTACCAACCAAAGGTCTTTTCTTTTTTTCAATTGTTCCTATCGTTGTCTTCTTATTAAAGAAAAAAAAAGGAAATATTTCAGTGGATAATTCTAAATATTCTTCTCATTAGAAACTGCTGATAATATGTGACAGTCCATCTTTGAGGTGTCAAAACCACCAAAAGTACTGTAGACAAAACACTTACATGCTGCATCATCCACCGACATCTGCAACAAAATAAAGCAAGCAATCAACAACAGGCACCACATTCTCTTCTGAATTTTGCTCTCAAAATTTACTGGTACCTGAATACTTTTAAGTATCGAAAACTGTGTGCTGAATGTGACTGTAACCTATCGTCCGCAAGTACATATACCAACAATACCATCTACCATCCATGACAGCAGATGCTAGCCAGAAAATCACATGATCAACATGGCAACCTCCACAAGTCCTGTTGAACCCAGTCTGAGATTCTTCACGTGCCTGGCACAAAAGAATGACATAAAATGTCCAAATAAGAAAAAGAAAAAAAAATCTTACCTCGTTTGCTAAAATGCCACCAATCTTGCTAAAGGCTGGCATCTGGATTCCGTATTTCTCCAGCTCCTTCCGCATGGCACTGATTTCTTCCTCTGGTAATGACAAAAAACATTTATCATAACACAGTCGCTATTCTGACAATCCTCAGAATCAAAACATGTATACAGCACAATCTTGAAATCATTGCAATGGCAGAAACTGGTGCATCAACACTGCAGAATTCAATCTGTTCATGCACACTCTGACACACAAACATTTCAACAGTCTCCTGTACTGAATGAGGACACAACCTGCGGTTAGTCTGTGAACCGGGGCAAACTGGCAGGTGTACTTCTTTGCATGAACTTCATTAACAATAGTGTAGGTGTGACACACCAATATATGGAAATGCAGAGAAATTTACATTTGTGGCAAACTGTCTACAAGAAGCACAGAAACTTTGAGTTTGAAAAACAAATACATTTACTGCATAAACAAAAATAAAATAAAACTTGAAACTTTTAGAGAATTTTGGGGCACACCTGTGAAGTTGATTTTGCCGTACAGGTCCTGAATCTGTGGAGCAAGGCCAAGTTTGAACAGGTACAAGCTGAAATCAAACGTAAAACAAAATAAATGTGTGGTGCACGTGTGTGTGTGCGTGCATGCGTGCGTGCGTGTGCGTGTGTGTGTGAGAGAGAGAGAGAGAGAGAGTGAGAGAGAGAGAGAAGAGGGGTAGGGGGATTGATGAACTTTGGGAGTGGGGTAAGACGAATGGTATTCTGTAGCCCCATTTATTAACCCTGGATTTGCTGAATTAATTTGTCTTATGCTATAGAAATAGTGAAAGCCATAGAGGTAGTCCAGAATATTCCATTCTCAGCACCATCAGGGTTAAAAAAATTAAACCTTACAAAGCTGCCAGGTACAGCGTAAAAATCATCCAGAGTAACCCCCCACACCATTTCCAGGCCAAAAATTCTCCTTTTTTGCGTTCAGCAGAAAGACTCCCCCAAAACAACATGACCATTTCCAATAAATGGCCCTCTGATGTCAATGGAATAATGCAACAGTTGACACTGCAAGCTCTGCATAATTCATGTGTAAGGATGTCAATCCAAGCAGAAAAGAAATCAATATTACTGCAGCTGATGTGTTAGGAACATGTATGCATTCTGTCTGCCTTTTGAACGGACAAAACCTGCATCTGTTACATCACCCAGCACTCTTTTTCCCCACTGACTGCATGTGTCAAACAGTTAGTTCAATATCTATTCCCTTTACAAACGTATTGAAAAATGTCTGTTCTCTTTCGGTAAAATACATGCACGTAGCAATTTCAAATACCTGAGAGCATGTACACAGTATACAGCTCTGGGCATGTTCTTTCTGTCGTAGATGTCCGTAGTCTCTGGGTAAAATATCTGCAAACAAAAAACACATTGACTTAAATTTTATTGCTGCAAACTAACACTGACAGAAATAAATGAACTAAATCTAATTAAAATAAGGGCATGAGTTGGGACCTGGTCATCTCCCAAACTGCCTTTATGTTGGGATGCATATATCACATTTATAAAAAAAATGTCCTCCCCCCTGCTTGGTTTTGCAGTGTACCTTGGCACACAACAGTGTTAAATTTAGTTTTGTGTTGGGCGATACTGGAGGGGAGCCATGTCACAAAAATGATTCTGCTTATGAGTACCAAGCAGTTGTGGGTGTACAGACGGAATATTTGTGGACACACAAACCGTACCTTTGGGAGGCCAACTTCTTCCATCGCTCGTAACCAGTGGTTGATGTTGTCTGTGTGACGGAAGTGTAGCCCCCTTGCCTGCAATGTTAGATCTACCATAACAGTTTGATCGTAGAGGTAAGTGGACGAACCCTGTGCATTTAGAATTCCTGAACAACTGTCAAATATCAGGTGTGTGTGTGTGTGTGTGTGTGGTGTGTGTGTGTGTGTGTGTGTGTGTGTGTGTGCGTTGTGTGCTGGTGTGTGCGTGCGTGCGTGCGTGCGTGCGTGCGTGCGTGCGTGCGTGCGTGCGCGTGTGCGCGCACACAAGGCAGAGAGAGAGAGAGAGATGGAGAGTGAGACAGACAGACAATTTTCAAGACATATCTTGCTGTTCTGTAATGGACATACTGCAATTTTCCTTCCGTGCATAAAGTATTATGATCTCATCCCGCCATATCTTATATATATCAGATAACATTTCACATGCAACACCGCGTCCACACAATCTGCACACACGTCTACTAACAGTGCATTAAAAGTACATGTTTCACACAATACAATAGAGCTAATTGGTGGCATGACTGACAGCTGTTAATCTGCACAAATCTTGGTGCACAAATTAAAAATGCACATCAAGATGGGATGACAAATCTGCAGCTTGCATGTCAATCACCATATTACATAGCACTGTGACTGAATAATCTCTAACTTCTCAGGAGTTTTTGCCTTACAAAAAGCTTTCCCAGAAGCATTAGCTGACCTTGTAGCGTGTTTGATCTTTGTCGTAGATACGTTTGAGGGGCGCAACATTGGGAGCGAAGAAGTGGCCGAGCTTGGCAAGAAATACGCCATTGCGAAGTCCCTCCTCCAGCTCTGTTGTTGGTGGCAAATCCTCGTTGATACAGGCTTGAATCCATCTGCAAACCACAAAACGCAATTACAATGTAGCGTACTGTATGACAATCCCGTATTCACGCAGTTGTATAATTTTTACTGAAAAATTTACAATTTATTAGATGCTGCTGAAAGTCACTGCAGACAAATCATATTTTTTATGAATGTATGCATACTGTTGGCAGGGCTTGGTATCCGCGTCGCACTCAGTCACTTTCGGTGAAAAGAGAGCGAGAGCACGGGAAGAATGCGTCACTGTAATCTCTAAACTGCTCCCTATGAAGTGTTATAGGGCTTTAAAACTTCATGTGTATGCCATATGTATGCATTTACAGCGTGCTTATGATAAGCTCCACATATTAAGCACCGGATAACTTTTCAAGATACAAAGCTGGATGACGGCTACCTCACCTAAACCTCGTTATTCCTGTTGCGCTTTCCAAGCCACGTAAGGCTGTTCCAAACATCCCCCCTCCCCCCCCCCCCCCCCCCCCCCCCCCCCCCCCCCCCCCCCCCCCCCCCCCCCCCCCCCCCCCCCCCCCCCCCCCCCCCCCCACACACACACACTCCTCTAGGCTAATACACAGAAGAGTGCAGTGCATTTACCGAAGCCACTGTTCCTACAAAATTAAGGCTTTGTTTATCGGTTATGGTGTTTTTTATCAGGGTACACAAGGAAACGGTGGGCGCATGGAATGTATAATTAAACAAGGCCATGGGGTCCAGGCACTCCATTTTCCTCCAACAAAAGGAACACAACACATAATACTACACTGCACCTTGCTGGCAATTGTTTTAGGATCGTTCAAGACAGCAAAAAGTACTGACTGAATACTGGGCAGTAAAACATAATAAAACTTTGAGCTAGAGAATGATGGAAATACTTGAAAAGAAACACTAACTGGTACGTCCTGTGCATGCAGAGTGCATGCATGCGTGTGTGTGTGTGTGTGTGTGTGTGTGTGACACAGCTTAAAGCAGCACGCGTTAACATCCCCTAGAAAATCCATTTGTCAGCTCTTCTACACACTGCAAAAAAAAAAAAAAAAACGCTGAGGACTGTCAGCTATGTTTGCTCGGATTCAACGCCTCTCAACATCCGCGACATCTCTCTCTCTCTCTCTCACACACACACACACACACACACACTCTGCCCTTCACACACACACACACACACACACACAGAGCAACCGATAAACAACACAGTGACTAATACACTGTCCTTGTGAAAAGCAACAATCGCCTCTAACTGCATCAGTTCAGTACGGAACTGAAAACGCAACCTTCAGTTTGTCGCTGCCACATCCGGAATGAAAGCCATAAACTGAATCATTCATTGCGGGCTAGACTAAACCGGCCAATCATACACTGACAACAAAAAACGACTTCGCACAGTTCCTTGCATGCGTGTATTAAAAATAGCCCTAGGTGAGTCAATAAAGGGTCGTAGGAGAACAGTACATGTATACAAGTTTGACACCTGGCCCCGACCGTATTTTTTTATCATCGGTATCAATGTAGCGCATATGACGGGGAAAAAAATCAATAGCAAACTCTGCCCTAGGTGTTGTACTGGCGTTGGGACTTCCTTGTTAAACTTTATGAGGCTACCGGGTGCCTCTTTCGTGGTGTTGAAATTGTCAACGCTTTCCTTGGTAAAACACGGTATGCATACGTGTATGGCGACTTTCTTTTGCAGAACGGGCATGGCGAGTTCGTGACACATGTTGATGTCTCAATCCTGCTTTGCACGCACGCACGGACGCCACACACACACACACACACACACACACACACACACACACGCACGCCTACACACACGCACACACGCTATTTACTATATTTACTACAGTCTGTACCCTTGAAACTTGGGCCCTCTCCAGTGTGAATGAGCTGAATCCACTATCCTCTTGTCACCAGGATTCTGTAGTGTACATAACTATTTTTACATCAAGTGTATGACTGTACTCTTTGACACCATACATCTGTGTGTGCGTGCGTGTGTGTGTGTGTGTGTGTGTGTGTGTGCGTGCATGCGTGCGTGCGTGGTTTTTGCAACGGCAAGTTTGCAAGCTGACATTTTCTTTCAAAACTTTCACTAATCAGAAATAACCTTTCATCATCATCATCGTCACCCCCCTCGACACCCCCCCCCCCCCTCTCTCTCTCTCTCTCTCTGGTTGCATCAGATGTGATGATTCAGACAGGGTGTACGTTTGCTTGTATGTATGTCTGTAGGTGTGTCATCAGTCTATCCCGTCCCTGTGTTTGTGGGTCAGTGTCAGACAAACACAAGTGCCTGTGTTGCTGAGCCAGACAAACGGATCCCACTCGCTCATGACAGTCACGCCCTTACACTAAGTTATAGCGGTGTCCTGCACGTGGGCCCTCTTACATTGCGAATTGGTACATGTCATGCTGTTTGAATGAGCTTTGATGGGTCTCTCTCTCTCTCTCTCTCTGAAGTTCCCTATCGCCTATGAAGTTCCAGTGTAACGCTGTTGCTGTGCAGTGTGTTTGAGAGAGAGAGAGAGAGAGAGAGTGTGTGTGTGTGTGTGTGTGTGTGAGAGAGAGAGAGAGATGGGGGAAGGGGGATGTCGCATGGCGGGGGACACTATGACTAAGAGCAAGAATCCCATACAAACCCATTCACAGTAAAGTGACCGAAATACAATCTAAGTGCCTTCTTTGTGTGACCCTCTGCTTAACATCTCTTCCATTATTCATTGTCATCAAACTACTTACAGACCCCCCACACCCATTCACTGACTTACCCACCTCCACCCCCACCCACAATGCAAACGCTCTAGTCAGTGCTGCATGCCGCGAGCCTACAGCAAATAAGACAGTTAAAAGTTGTGTTATTTCTTTTTTGATTTTGCTGTCAATATTGCTGTTGTTTTCAGTCAAGTCAGTGACATTCAGCACGAAAGAGCGTACTCAAATGTGCTTTCGTTATTTGAACACCGTTTACCGGTACAGGCAGGCGTGTATTGGTGGCCATCAGTCACTGAGGACACAGACGCTGCTAGTGAATGGGTTATGTGTGCGGGGTTTCACACCTGGCTGGCTTCATTGGTCCCGTTCACGCCCATATCGAGCCGCCAGATCCCCTTACAACGCCGCCAGCACTGCAGTTGTCTCCGTAATGATTAATCAATCAAATTGTGGCTATAGGCTGCCCTGTTTACGTCATCAAACAGCAGGCAAATAACTGATTATCCCTCTCCTCACCCCCCCCCCCCCCCAAACTCTCTCTCTCTCTCTCTCGTATTGGCAAAAGCAGACAAAATTCTGTCTTTTCGCGAAAAATCCCGTTTTTTCGCGACAAAACGGCTTTTGTCTCGAAAAAACGTCAATTTTTCCGCGAAAAAAAATGTCACAAAAAAAGTTTTTTGCGCGAAAAAAATAGTATGCACGTTTTGTTTTTTTTCTCTCTCTCCGTACATACTGTGCATTACATTGCAGCGTTGTCCGTAACACCTTGACATGCGCCATGCAGGTTTCCTAAACCTAATACATGTACCCAGTACATAATCAATGTTTTCTTTCAAAACTTCCGTCATGTTTATACAAACTTGACTGTCCAGATGAGTACACAGTCTCGATGACTTGATGATGTCATTTGGAGATTTAACTGTTGTCGGGCGTTACTCGCTGCATGGATTTGTTTACTGCTTTCAGTAACAGCAGGCGCGAAGGCCGTTAATTATCATGTAAAGCAGGCGTAACACAAGTCAAGCATGCGACTGAGTGCTGAGTGTCGCTTTAATGGATAGGTTTGAGACGCGGCGACAAAACCGGTAGACTGGTGTGTGTGTGTGTGTGTGTGTGTGTGTGTGTTGTGTGTGTGTGTGGGTGTGCCGTGTGCGTGCGTGCGTGCGTGCGAGTGCGTGTGTACGTGTGTGTGTGCGTGCGTGTGTGAGTGAAGAGAGGGAGGGGGAAATGTTCAATGAACTTATGAAGTAACTTAATGCATGTGGTGGCACAAGCGTAGATTGTTCGGTAAGTAGCGTCGTATTTCCACGATTGTCCACTGCAGACTGAAAAATAACAGCGAACAATTCTCCTCCCTCCCCCCCCCCCCAAAAAAAAAAAACCACGCCTAATCTGTTTTTTAACGTTCAGAACATTTAGTTCTGCCTGCCTGCCTGCACGCACGTTCAACGAAAAAATGACTCAACCCCAGCCTACTGTGCAGCGTACGACACTTCGCATTCGGTTGCTGGCCCGTCAGCTTATAGTGTGCACCGGCATAACTTGACGTTTAAGTTCAGACATAAAGCTATCAGCGGCACAAGGAACGCCTGGTGGTAAGTGCTTTGTGGATACAAAACGGTTCAAGTTCAACTCAGCGAACCGACAACATGCATATTTATGTCGCGCTAGTAGTGCTTTTATAATGTTTTAACAATCTGGCGCAACAGGCAAGTCGGCGGGAGGGGGAGGGAGAGGAGGGAGAGAAGGGAGGGGGTGCTAAGGAGGAGGTTCGGGGAGAGGTGTGTGTGTTGGGGGGGGGGGGGAAGAAGAAGAGTAGGGGAGGTGGAGAGGGGGGGGGAGGTGGAGAGGGGGGGAGGTTGAGAGATCACTGACTCAGACGAAACAGTGAGGTGACAAATACTGTGGCAAAACAAGCGTAGACGTGTGGATGGCGTGTAAGCGTTAAGTACTGAGCGTGATTGTGATAGCAGAAGACAGCGGGTGATCCGTCACAGCTGACTGAATTGTCATTCCCCGGTCTCACCCCACACAAATTATACATGTCAGTAACATGACCAACACCTGTACAGCTAGTTGTCATCTGTAAACCCCCCTCCCCCCCCTCCCACACACACATCTTTGAGGCTTCTGCTGCTCTGGTGACATTTCCACTTCCAGGCAATGCCAGTGGCACATTACTGTATTTCAAACACGATGTCAGTCACGCCGGTTCTTTACTTCGGCATGGGTAACGGCGCCAGCGTACAGTGAAGCGTGTCCACAGAGACCGGCGCAGACAAGACATGGGTCTGCCGACTGAGACAGCGAGTGGTCTTGCACTGATGGGTTAATTCAAAATTTGTCAACTTGATCGACAGGCACTGACTCAGTGGATAATTACGCGGATCAATGCAAGATTTTGCACGCACCAGACACTCATTCCAAAACCCCGCATCCCCAGACTAGCCCCCTGCTTCACGAAACTGAAGAACAGTCAATGGTGGTGGAATAACGATTTAGTTCCCGTGACAACATCAAACTCACGCAAACGTCATTCCGAAAAGAAAACAAAAATCACTACGGCAGGTTCACCTGTACAGATCTATGCTTGTTTTGCCAGCACCTGTGACTAATGGGCGAAAAGCGACAGGGGAGGATGTAAAACTCCTGACGTGAAATTCACATCTGACGACACGGGAATCCATCATTCTGCTCCTCGCACCGCTGACGCTGCTTAGCTCAGTCCCGTCATCTAAGGTGATCAGGTGCATACATGTGTACGTAATCGTGGGGGCGGACACTTACTCAAGTACATGGGAGGGTGGGTTAGCGGGAGTTTGACGTCCTTTTCCGCCATGTATGGGTGATATCAAGACGGGGTAACGAAACAAAAAAGGCCAGCACAAATATTTGGCCCCAGCCGGGATTCGAACTCAAGACCTGAGCACTGAAAGTCCAACGCTCAACCACACGGCTATCCCGGCTCCTCTGAGTGCATGGGACGTATAACATTAACATGGATGACATGCCGACAGACAGCAGTCAGTCCGAAGACCTGATCAGCACACACACACACACACACACACACACACACAGAGTCAAGCTCATCGACAGCAAACGAGTGACCACAGAAACAGCACGGCCCGGGACTGAATCGACCAGCCGGATAACGTACGGGTATTTTTGTCCTGTGTGGTGTGGTATGGCTGCAAATTCTGCGTCACTGGATTAATTAGCCACGCGACCATCTTCGGGGACAGAAGTTACTAACAACACACGTTTTATACTGTCACTCTCCAACAGCTCCAGCCTCAGCAGAAACCTTTTTCATCCAACAAATACAACAACCGGCTAGATCTCTTGCCAACCTGAATTATTAATCCCCTGCGCGTTTATCTGGATCTGGACAAATAAGGCGATGCTTCACACGCAATAACGGGTTGTTTACGAGTTTTCGTTGCAGTTTTGCGCTGAAAGTAACCGCTACGGAAATGGATGAGCCAAAGCAGAATGCTCTGCGCGTGCGCGAAATACGACAAAATCTACATAGCCAACCAGGTGCAACAACAATGCTGGCTGCCTAGAACCTCTCGTGATATTCAATTAACAGCTGCCGTTCGGGACAGGAAAGAAAAGCAACACTTTGTACGGGTCAAATGAAGACCATTCCCCCCTGTATAACCAGCCATGCGTATATCTTGTCAATCTCCCATAAAACACTTCTTACGGAACGCCCTCGGGCTGCTTACACGACACAAGCAGGATGCTGGCACAGCTCAACCGTGACATATAGGTCACACGTGATCGATCGGCGACAACACTGTCATTTATATTGATTTAACGACCTCGTTGTTTTGTTGTCGGGCACAAAGCTGTGCGTATACTGGTAGAATCGATTTTCTGGCTGCGCAAAGGCTGAAGACTCACCTAGGATTCTTTTATGTTGCATACACAGGTATCTGAAAAAGTAGTGTCGTGGACTGTGGTGCTGAAACGCCGGGTGTACAGAAAACTGCTGATAATAGCAGGAAAAAAAAACAACAAAAACAACGCAATGCAAGATTTTTTTTATTTACTTACGGTGGAATTACATGCTGCACCGTTACGCATCATATTAAACGTACAGTATCGTTGTTATGCCATTCTCAACACCGTCCTCTCTATAAAGTAAAGTTACAACAAACAGGTAAATGAACTGAATAGGGGAAATACACCAGCTGTCACTGTCGTCCTGAATCAATTATGAGGCCTTCACTATAAATATCCCATGTTCAGCTGGTACGGTCAGAGCTTCGGAGCTTCTGTGGTGTTGTCTCCATGCAACGACCACAAAATATTTTTCCTGGTGTGGAGTATTCGTTATGAGTGAATCACTAAATGACGCAGCATTACAGGTGCCAGAGACACGTGTGTGTGTGTGTGTGTGTGTGTGTGTGTGTGTGAGAGAGAGAGAGAGAGAGAGAGAGAGAGAGCTGTTTTACTATCAGTCGCCGAACATTTATCGTCCATTCCCACAGCACGTCCTGCGGTTTGTTTCAGTGTTTGGGAACTGATCCGATGTGTCAAGCTGTCACACGATCAGACAGAGTCGAGGAGGCTGTTGCTGAAAAATGGACCCGGTGGACTGAATCCTATTACAGAAAACCTGCCCGACTCTTGTCAGGAGGCCTCTCCATACCTACTGCTGATGATGTCACACAGGCTAGGAGTACAACACAATAGGTTCACTGAGTCCCGCCGGGAGTGAACCTATTACATTTGCAAGCCAGCTGTTCCCTGTTCCCTTACACAAGTGCGAGTGTCACGAGCGTAAGACCTTTTCCCGGACGACAATCTCAACACAATGGCTGCCTCAGATCCGTCAGCATTGTGATTTATCAGTTCATAAATAAAATGAATGTAAATGATGAGAAAGCAACTCAGCGTGGATGCTGGCCAAGTAAGCTCCGAGGTCACTTACCGTGAACGAACGCTACCTGTAAAATGTCAAGAAAGGGTGGAAAACACTGTTCTACATCACTCAACCGTGACAGTCTCTTATAATAATTGTGATTTTCCAGTGTATGCAAACCAAGCCAAGCGTTTAGGTTGAAGTAGTTAACCCTGGTGGTGCTGAGAACGGAATATTCCGTACTACCTCTATGGCTTAATTCAGCGAGACCGACGAGAGTTAAGACACTTCAGTTTTCGGAAAAAAAATCTGAACAGCGTAGCTACAATGGGTCACGCTGACACTTTTACTTGAAACCTGTTGTTGTTCTCGATGTTCTTTTGGGCTTGTTTTCTATGTGTCGGTCTCTCAAACAGGATATAATATGATATTTGTGAAGAAGAGATGCACACACTCTGTTTCAGGGATACTTTACACTAATGCCACAGTGAAGCGACAGCTTAAATGCGAAAGTCAATGGCAACTTCTCCACCAGATGGTGTACGCTGTAATTATGTAACCCGACTCGCCCTGAAGTAAGTGCAAGACCTGCACACTCTCGACCATAGCAAACTTGTTCATGTATGCTACAGCTGAAGCCTCCACCTACAGATACATTTCATCAGTCTGTGTCAGGCTCAGGCGTGTACGGAGACGACGTTGACGGATCCTGCACCGTCAATCAGCCGCCAACTGCCTACAGCAAAACGCAATCTCAAAAGATGTTACTGGGTTTTACCAGGTCACTACTGACTACCAATTTAGTAATGGAGCGTTACCGGAATCAGCATGGATGATCACTTCACAAGAACTTGAAGAAGACCAACACCACATGATGTCATCCTTACCCTGGAGCGCAAAGCACCGTCTACTTCCCTAGCCCCGTCCCCTTGACACGGTCCCGTAACCTTGCCCCCCTCAAGGCATTCCTAAGTCACCTGATTATCAATCTATCACCAAATCTGTGAACATGCTGGCTATATTATATAATATGCAAAGCTCGGGCTATTCGTCGTCACTACATTAGCATGCATGTTGGTGTTACGGGGCGAAAGAAATGTGGGATGAGCTGTTCACTGTCCCGTCTTCAATTCCTCAGAATTAATGTGAAAAACGTGTGTGTGTGTGTGTGTGTGTGTGTGTGTGTGTGTGTGTGTGTGTGTGTGTGTGTGTGCCGAGGCGCCGTGGTAACCTAAATGTGTCTAAACTAAAGTGTTCTCTTTTGCACTCGTATTGTGTGCAAAATAAGAGAATAAAGTCCTGTTGACAGGTGTGTGTGTGTGTGTGTGTGTGTGTGTGTGTGTGTGTGTGTGTAGGATAGAGTACGACAGTGACAGACCCCCTCCCTTTCCCCCGCCCCCTCAATATCGACTCTGGTGCTGCCCTCACTAGGTCAAGCCGCCCAGACGTCACACGGCACCGTACAGAGGCTTAGGACACCGACAACAAGGAAATCCTGCGCAACAGGATCGTGTCCGCCATGCTGCCAATTGACTTCTGGCCGCAGGATCCGCCTAGTCGATGGATTAGACCCCACGTTGACAAGCACACCATCACACCAATGCGCCATCGGTCAGATCCGATCGGAGGTGCTGCTGTCGTTGCACGGGACAAATCCTCTCATGGGATAATGACCAGCTGATCACGTTCCACTGTGTAGGCGTTCACAGCCTGAGCTCTGGGCCTGTTTGTGGAACTTGTCCACTAATAACGCACCAGACAATTGAGGAAAACATGAAACCTGAGTCTTGAGTGGTTGAAATAAATGAAATAGGTATTTTCAGCGGGCCAGGTACAATAATTTCCTGACATCACCTACCTTGGAAAACTCTCTCCAAGGTCTTTGCTGATATCATCACCCTTGTTTGGCCTGTGTACACGGGTAACTGTGCGTGCATGCGTGTGTGTGTGTGTGTGTGTGTGTGTGTGTGTGTGTGTACGTGTTCTAATTTTGTACATAAGATTTTTTCCCGTTTCTAAAAACACGCTGGTGCGGCTTATAGACACGATGACATTCTGTGACACGTCACAGTGACACTAAACTAAATAGTCAACCAGGAAATCCCCCACCAAAAACCACAAACTGTCTTGTCCCAGCACTGACAGCCTAACACATTTATGTGTCGAAACGTTGACAGTTTCCTTTCATCAAGACGTCTCCCTTGCCTCAGGTCACCTTGTTCACCTGACGAACAGCCTGACCAGAGGAAGGTCGCTACTAGACGAAGGTGTAAGCTTACACTGTGTACAAATAATGAGGTATTACCTTAATTGCAAAAACAGGGTCGTAATTATTCCGTTTGTGTTGTCTTAGTAACACGGATAAAATGCAAGCTTCAGGGCTCCTAGCATCATGTGTTGCGTGTAAAAGACAATGGTGACATAACTCATGAGCTGTCAGACGTCGGTCGGCTGCGCACAGATGTAAACGACGTAAACTCTTATTCACACATCTACACACACAGCCTTGTGCGCACCGTCAGCAACTTTTTTTTCTTGTTGTTGCTTCGCAAACAAGATAACAAACTTCCTTTAAAATATAAAAAAAAAAAAATCTTCCATAGGCAAACTTGGCCCAGGGCTTCGCACTGTACACTGTAATTGGAAGTGTAATTTTTGGCGAGCTTGCAATACGCATTTGTGGCAACGTGTGTCAGCACTCTTACGTATGACGTACGATTATGCTTGCCTCGGATTTCATTTGTAACATTCTATCGGTATCAGTGACCAACCGTTCGTGTTCAGAGACGCAAACAGCGTGTACAAACTTTCCGGCTTGGCGACTGTCCAGTAATTGCAAAAAGCATTCCTAATCCTGACTGCCATAACTGGCTTTGAAAAAGCCTGGATTCAAGCGTAGCGAACAAAACCCACCGGGTAAATCTATATAAACATTTGGCTCTGGACATAAATCAGGCTGGGGAATTGCTGAGGGAAAAAAAAAGATTGAAACCTAGGCCTGGGCGCAGAGGCAGCGCACTGCTGGGGGAACACGGGGGCAGCGCCCCACTGCAGAAAACAAATTTTAGCATATTTAAAGACATCTAGTAGCCTGTCCTGGCACCCCAAAATAATATACTGCCTTGGTACTGACATGCAACTCTTACTAAAATGATGTTAGACTGTCCCACATGGCATTACATGTATCCTGATATATCTGTTCTCTGACCGAAACTTAGATTTTATTGGCTGAAAGGATAGGAAATTTAGCTGAAAATTGCCAAATGAGTGAAAATTCCCCAGCCTGATTGATACAGCTCTCGGTCCGTGTCAAAACAAGTTCCGAATGAAACAGCTAATTGACGGAACAGCAGAAAAACGTGCCTCGAACTGCAAAATCGCACAAGTGCTCCTATCCCCGGGAAAAAAAACAAACAAAAAAACATAATGGGCAGAGCCAACAGGTGGCATGGTTATGAGCCAAGTACATGTGTTGTCTGTAGTGGACTGTCCAAATACTAGAAACGGCTGCTGAGCAAACGCCAGCTGTTGTCACAGCTTGGGTTCAGACGCACGGTCCTAAATTGTTCGATAAACGAACGCGGCCTTGCAACTATCACGAAAGCCCCAAACCCCCAAGTGTGTGGAAGGGGAACTTTACACAATCCGATTGTGAACAGTAGTGACGAACTGGATCAAGGGCATCCTATTTTGTGTGTCTGTCATTCACAAAAAAGGAAAAGGCAAATGTTATTGCTTTGTTTATAAATTATGCACCTGTCTCAATTTGACCCTGTCCCTTGGGACACTAACACAGGTTTGACTGGATAACACCAGATCGTATAAACAACAACAAAACATTGATAAAATGCCTGGTCAGTTCTGTAAAATGTCCCAACATGGCATGCTGGGCGACGTGTGTGCAGATTTCGATGTTCATCACCATACTATTCAGTATAACGAAAACTGGACTCTGTTTATCTACACTGACTGTGGTACTGAAGGTGTCCTACGGGCATCCTGTGGTGAAAACAGCCTGTTGTGGCCTACCAAGCTAGATTGTAATCTACCAGAAGGTACAAAGACCTCGGCCATAAAGTGCTCTATCGCCTCCCATCAAACCAGCTAAACCGGCAGTAAGACGGCAGTCAGCAAGCAATACAATGGAAAGCTCGTTCTATATAAGGTGCCGCATAAATCGGGCCACATTCAAAACACATCAAGCGTGAAAGTTGCGTCCGTAAGCCAACGCTGAGGTGAATACACCGCTAGTCGTCTTGCCGTCACAACCTGGTGTTTTTCTTGTCCACTTTTCTGACCACCTGATCGCGTCAAAATATTGGGGCCGGTTTTAACCAAAGCTGGAAAGTTCTAGAGCAAACACAAAGCGGTCGTTAATTACGAATGGGAAGTGTTTAACTCACAGCCCATCACACTAGTTCTCATTGCAGAGTCTCTGAAGCGGAAACAGCCAGAGCACACCGACAACCGAGAGCGGAAAGGGACCTTGATACCGTCAACCTGTTTTCCCGCCAGTAATCGTATGTCGCTTTAGCTTAGTTCAAGTAGGTCACCGTTCCTGTATAAACGAAAGTTACGGTCCTCAAACTTTGTATTCATGGCAGGATGGTTGGTTATTTAGTTCGCTGGTTAGTCTCCGCCATTAAAAGTGATGAGATGGCCCTAGCGGGAAACTGGAGGAACAGCTACCCTAACTGAACACCCCCAGTAAACCTACTCCATCCAGACCACATTACATGTGTGGGCGGTCACATTTGATCTTGTTTACTCTTGGCTGTGAATCGCACATGATGAACACGTTACAAAAGCAGGCCCAGCTCTCACAGTCACAGGGAACGGGCAAGATGCGGACTAGGAGTCAGCACAACAATTTTGTTGACTCCTGCCATATCAGAGCTTAGACTTGACTCGATCCTGTGCCGCATTCACCGCGCGCGTTGCAAGACAAAACGGACAGTCCTACTGAGCCATATTGCCGTGTTCACGAGAAAGACCGTTTTATTTCATTCTACATGTAAATCAGAACCATAAGTCAGCAGATACACTGCAGTCTTGAAACCTCTCCGAGAGTAATGTGGCATGCTTTGGCTTTGTAACAATTCTTGAGTGTCAATTCAGTTCAAACTTGTGTTTGAGTGCCAAATCGTCACTGAACAGCCATAATGTAAAGACTGTATTTCTTCTTCTTTTTGCTACTGTTGTGGGTTGGTTGGTTTGTTGTTGGTTTTGTTTTGTTTGTTTTTGTGGTTTGTTGGGGTTTTTTGTTGTTGATGTTTTTGTTTTGTTTTTTGTTGTTGTTCTTTCTTTCTTTCTTTCTTTTTTTTTTTTTTTTTTTTTTTTTGGGGGGGGGGTGTGTGGGTTTTTTTGTTGTTGTTTGTTTGTATGTTTTTTGGCTTTTTGTTTTTGGGTGTTTTGTTTGTTTGTTTGTTTGTTTTGGGGGTGTTGGTTTGTTTTTGTTTGTTGTTGTTGGTTTTTTGTGGTTTGTGGTTTGTTTTTGTTTTTTTGTTCGTTTATTTATGTTTTTTTGAGTTTTTTGTTTTTGTCTTTGTTTTGTTTTGTGGTTTGTTTGTTTGTTGTTTTTTTTTGGGGGGGGGGGTGGGGGGAGGGTGTTGTTGTTTTCTTTCATGCTGCCATGCCACTAAAAATGTTCTGAGTGCTAAACATGAACTTCAAGTGCCTTTGGCACAATGCGCCTGCTTATTTCAAGCACACAGATACACCAAAACAAACAACATCTCTTCTCAAAACGAGGATGAGCAAAGCTGCGCATCACCGTAAGTCTGACACAAAACGGCGACAAAATAGGCAGCATTGCAGGCAAAGCCCGAAATGTTCCGCTAATGTGTCAGCAAACAGTCCGGAAATAGAAAAAGAGGGTAACCTAGAACGGCCTATGCCACAACCGGGACATCACACCAACTCTGAGGTGTGAAGGAATGACAAGAAAAGGGACCTGTTCTTCAGCAAGTACTTTCTCTCTTTGCCCTAACATTCAAACGAGGCCAGAGGGACGGACCACCAACCATCCATTCTTTGACTTAGGTACTTGCGCCAAGAATCCACTGGGTGGAAAGCTATAAATTTGGCATTGCATCTTTCTAGTTGCCAGCCGATGTAAAATCTGTGTACATGTTCTGGTTGAAATATCGCCTATAGATCCGTGTACATCTTGAAAGTAGAAAGGCCCCGTTCTGCTAGTTCATGGTATAAATCACAAAGAAACATTTGGATACAATTATGGTTTTGTTTTTTGGGTGTTTTTGTTGTTGTTGTTGTTGTTTTTCATTTTGGGTCTATTTGTTGATCCATCATGGACTCATCTGCCCGTGCATTATATTATTTAGCTATTAGTATTACTCACGCATTTAAAACAATCATGACATTTAGGGTTGTTTTTCAGAGGCTGTGCAGGTGTTCGGGAGTTTAACGTCCTTCTCCACCACATATGGGTGACATCAAGAACGGGGTAACGAGAAAAACAGCTGTCCCCAGCCGGGATTCGATTTCACGACCCGAGCACTAAACTGAAGCCCAACGCTCTACCATTCTTCCATCCCCGCTCCCCAGTCGTTGGGCTATTCTTCACAAACTGTACACAAATCACGACACCATGTGTATGTATCTGGCAGATGAACCAACAGTACAAAGGGACCAGTACACATACATGTCTGCTGATGTATCACGTCACGTGTCGTGAGTGAATAAATTGCTGCGACAGTACATCATCCAACAACGACCGCTGCTGTCGACGCATCCGTCCACACATTCGCGCTGTACCACAATGCCACTGGCCTGTCCTGAAAACCGTGTTGACATTTCGCGGTTTATTCTGTAACTTGATCCAGTGCACTGTGCCGAAAAACGTACACCCCCATTGCACGTGCTCTACCGCACAGCCGAAGGAAATGATGACAGCGGGCTGTGTCAGTACTGTGGCAGACGGCTGCTATAAATAAAGGTCAAAAGAGGTTTCAGCACGACTGGTTGCTTTTCAACTGGTTTTACTTTTTAGTGACAATCCGGCTGTCGCTGCCGGTGTAGGATCCGGTCCGGTCCCCCCTCTGAAGTAGTCCCCCGGGGGACCAATTCGTGGCAAAAACTGCTCTATAATGGTCCCCCCTTAGACATCCAGCCTCGTTTTCGACTGGTCCCCCCTGGGCGATTTTGGTCCCCCCTCGCATCCAAAATAGGCCCCCTCTCGAAGTGGTCCCCCTCTTTTCTAACCAATGTAGATCAGTATTTATTTTTTAACTTTATTGTTATAGTGTGTGTCAACTCAGTAGAAAACGTGACTCTGGATCTCTCTCACTCTCTCTCTCTCTCTCTCTCTCTCTCTCTCTCTCGCCCCCCACACTTTCTCTCCTCCCCCCATCTCTCAAACACACACACACACACACATTATGCACGCACTCACGCACGCGTGCACACTCACTCACGCACGCACGCACGCAAACACACACACACCACACACACACACACACACACACACCACACACACACACACACACACACCCCTCTTTCGTTATATGTATAATTATTTTCATTTTTGTACAGAGATGTTATTCAAGATGATCTTGAACTGGGTCAAGGTTACAGTGTCAAATCTAAACTTTTTAAAAGTGATTTAACTTCGTAGATTTGCCGTTCTATGTAGCCTATACTTTTGTTTTTTATTTTCTCTTTTTTTTTGTGGGATGAGAAAACGGTCGCCACTAAAAAACAAAAGTATAGGCTACATAGAACGGCAAATCTACGAAGTTAAATCACTTTTAAAAGTTTAGATTTGTTTTCTCTTTTTTTTTTTTTTTTGTGGGATGAGAAAACGGTCGCCACGCTTCTTGACACGTCACGTGACTCGTGTCAAACATCGCCACGCTTCTTGACACGTCACGTGACTCGTGTCAAACATGCCTATAATTATAAGTACACGACAATTCATTCCGTCAACCAGTCTTCGTTTTTCATTGACTATCATCATGGACGACACTCTGTATGACAACGTGTTGAACTATTTGAAAAATGGCACTTACCCTCTGACCGCGAAAGGGGAAAACCGTGATGTGACTAAAGTTAAAAAGAGACAGTTGAGAAAGACTGCTGCAAAATACACAATTCGAGAGGATGTGCTCTACCACGACGGAATCCTCGTGGCAAAGAGGAACCAGGTTCCAGAGATATTGCAAGAGTTTCATGACAACTATGTGAGCGGAGGACATTTGGGGATGAACAAGACTTATAAGAAGGTGAGCACCCGTTTTTGTACTCCCAGTTTTAACAGGCTTTAGAATGGGAACGAGGTTTTTGTGTGTTTCTGGTATGTCTGGTATAACCAACACATCGGATATAGCGGCCACTTTTGTCCTGGTGGACGTTATATCCGATGACTCCGTATATAACGTAAATTTTCCGGTATAGCCGATGTCTTCGGTATATAACGGACATTTTCCGGATTGAAGACATTTCCTTGCTGGCTCTCTCTCTCTCTTCTCTCTCTCTCACTCACACCCCCCCCCCACACACACACACACTGTTATCTACCAGTTATCTTTAAGACATAGTATTTATAAATATTTCATTACTCTTTTTTCTCTCTAGGTCTTGGAGCGTTACTTCTGGCATGGAATGAAACAGGAGGTTGAAGACTACTGCAGATCATGCTGTGTGTGCCAGAACATGAACGCTTGCAGAAAGAAGCCAGCAGCACCGCTTCACCCCATCCCAGTGCCCAAAAAGAAGTGGAGCCTCGTTGGAATGGACATCATAGGACCTTTGCAGGTCACTGACAGAGGTAACCAGTACATTGTTTGCCCTCACAGACCACTTTACAAAGTTTCCCGTTGCCAAGGCCATCCCGTGCAAGAGTTCAGAGGAAGTTGCCAGATTCATGTACGAAACCATCTGCATCTTTGGCGCGTTTGATTCCCTCATAACTGACCAAGGCCGTGAGTTCATTAACTTTGCGCTTGATATTCTCACCGACCGTTTCAATATCAACCATCGCATTTCTTCGGCCTACCACCCTGAGACGAACGGCCAACGGGAGAGGGACAATAGGACACTCAAAGACACTTTGGTAAAGATCACAGACAATGATGATTGGGATGAACTCTTGCCAGCAGCCCTGTTCGCCTACCGAACATCCGTTCACAAGTCTACACAGTTTTCACCCTTTTTGGCATTGTATGGTGAGCAGGCAAAAACTACCATTTGACGTCACTGGTGATGCCAACGAGCAAGATCTGAACGAAGAAATCATGGACACTATGAAGGGGATTCACGAGGAAGTCAAGAACAAAATTGGTGAAAACATTTCAAGGGCGCAGAAGAAGCAGAAAGAGTACTATGACAGCAGGCGTGCATATGACCACGGGTTCCGCATCGGAGACAAAGTCTTAATCATCAATGCTGCACGAGTACACAGAATGGGAGGCAAGATGGCACCAAGATTCGTCGGGCCATATGAGGTCATAAGTGTGTTGCCGAAGGGTCGACTTCAACTGAAGAACACTAAAAGTGGGAAAATACTGAAGAATCTCTACAATATCAGCAACGTCAAATTGTTCCATGATCGTACACAGGACAACGCTGACCCCTCCCATGCTCCACAGGGCTGACCCCCTCCTATCATCCACAGGCTGACCCTCCCATGCTCCACAGGCTGACCCTCCTATCATCCACAGGCTGACCCCTCCCATGCTCCACAGGCTGACCCCTCCCTATCATCCACAGGCTGACCCCTCCCATACTCCACAGGCTGACCCCTCCCATGCTCCACAGGCTGACCCCTCCTATCATCCACAGGCTGACCCCTCCCATGCTCCACAGGCTGACCCCTCCTATCATCCACAGGCTGACCCCTCTTGCCAGCCGCCATTGAGAATGAAGTTCCACCCCGTTGATGGTGCCTGGCAAAAGGATCGGGCCTCCAGTTTGAATTTCCCCAGACTTTTCAGGCGGCACCCCTCAAGGGAAAGTGTTGAAGTTGACATTACGGCTACACCTCTCGATAGCGTTAGCGTAAAAGGAGATGGGAATTGTTTTTTCCGGTCTGTGAGCTTTGTTGTTTTGGGGACTGAGTCGAAATATAAGGAATTCCGAAATATCATTTGCGATTGGATTGAAAAGAATGACAAACGCTTCTACGGAACGAGCGCACGTGAAAATTACGTCGCGACATCAAACATGAGAAACGACCGTACTTGGGCCACCGAGGTTGAGATATTTGCTGCAGCCACCCTCTTGGACCACGCCCGTGTATGTGTTCACAAGAGAGGCTCCAGGCCGACAACCTAGGTGGCTGAAATACGGGCCAGTTTGGCAATCGGCCCCATTGAAAACAGACAGAGCAATTTATATAATGAATCTTGGACATCACTTTGCTCCTGTTTTTTGTGTCACTCCTTAGACCAGAACTGTTAGTCTTTCTGCTGTTTTTGTTGTTTCAAGCGTCATGATTTGAGACACTGGTACTCAGTCTTGACTGTCTACTTGAAGTACGCTGAAAGCCAAAGGTGGCAACTAGTTTCATGTCATGGACACTTACTTAATTTTGAAGAAATATTTTTCTATGGCGTCTGTATAGAAAATATTAGATACTTGGTCTTTGATGTTATTCTCTAAATGCTATTTCCAGTTTAAAAAAATTGACAGGAAATGGGACTTTCATGCATTCGATGACGTTTCATGCAAAGACAGTACGGTAGAAGTTTGTTTTGTACTTTGCTATTGTTATTATTTTTGCTCATTTCAGGACAAGATGTGCGAATTAACAATTTATTAATTTACATTTATGTTGCGTTATAAAGTGCACAGCGCTCTGGTTAACAATTTCTGTTGCAACTCTTTGCTATTCATTAACTGTTTCTTGTTTCATTTCTTGTTTCTTTGACACAGTTTGACTGGACATACCTTTTGAAATAAAGTTTTTCTTGTCAAAGAACGTAAATGTCTATTTCAGGTTTTGCTAGAGAGAGAGAGATAGAGAGTGGGGGGGGGGGGGGGAGAGAGAGAGAGAGAGAGAGAGAGAATATTGATTGACTTATTTATTTATTGTTTGAAATTCTAGTAATAATGTTTAGTATCTGGTACAACCATCTCATAAACAAAAACAAAAAAAAAGAACCAATGCAAAAAAACAACTGAAAGAAACAAGAACCAACAACCAACAAATATATCTCACACACACAAAAATAACAACAAGCACATAAATCGGGAACAAAAAAAGTAAAAAAAAATGTTCCTATGGCCCTGTGCTTTTGGGGACAATAAAGTTTTGTAACAATAAAGTTAAAAATAAATACTGACATAGCTCTACATTGATTAGAAAAGAGGGGGACCAGTTCGAGAGGGGGCCTATTTTGGATGCGAGGGGGGACCAAAATCGCCCAGGGGGACCAGTCGAAAACGAGGCTGGGATGTCTAAGGGGGGGACCATTATAGAGCAAGTTTTTGCCAGCGAATTGGTCCCCCGGGGGACTACTTCAGAGGGGGGACCGGACCTGGATGCTACACCGGGTCAGACATAACTGATGTGCAGTAACACTTTCCCGTGGAATGATCTGTACGGTCAAAAGGCAATAGAAGATTGTGTATGCAGACACTCCTTCAGGCATGGTGTGATCCTGAAATTACAAATAAACATACAAGTCGCAAACACACACCTCTCAGCGTAAAATCATGGCCTTTTACACCCAATCCAACCTTCCAAAAGCCTGAATTCAGCCAACTGGACGAATCATCTCAAGTCTGTTCTTCCGATGACCCCCAAAACAATGAACACTTTCGCCAGCCCCTCTGTGCTGACTATACTACTACTAATAATTAATGATAACAACCGTGTATTGTGTGGGCGCTTTACCCGATTTCTTGAATTAGCTCAAAGCGCCGCGAGCTAAACCCAACACGCACGCTCACGTGAATCGCATGCATTCTCTAACAGACTGGGCATGAACACATTACAATCAGTCACGTGGTGCGAAGGGTCAGCTCAGCTATTTTAAGTTTTGGAATTTAGATTTGTATAATTTTATTTTCAAATTTTGTGAGCTGAATATTAAATTTTCCAAAGCAGAGGAGGAGGAGGAGTACCCGGAGAGAACCCCTGACGATCGGCCCGAATGAACGCTGCCACGTACGACAACTGAAGGAAAAGGTCTTCGTCCCCTAGTGGGACTCGAACCTGACCCTTCGCATAGGTGGCGGAGTGTCGTCCACGACCGTACAAAAGGTACTACATGATTAAGCACAGTTTCCAAGCGTTAATGGGAACAACCAGCAGATGTCAATACACGCCGGAACTGATGGTGTGGTCATCATCAGTCCATGATACTAAGCTTTAGAAAGATGTAATTAACAATAACATGGAGTGACCACAGTTGACGAGGTTGGACACAAGGTATCCTAGGAGGGACGTGGTTAGGGATAAGCGTACAGCCTCAGCTACAGGTAGCTCTATTCAGTTTCCCATCAACTTCAAAGCAAGTCTGCCGCGACAAGTTAATCCCCTACCACTACGTGTACAAGTTTACTACTCAGTCGTGTGTACATGTATACATGTAGTACCACTAGTAATGTCACCTGCCTCTCGGTCTCACCCACGCCCCCCATTACCACCGACTGGACCACCCACTGGATAATGAAACCCTTGTTCTGCCTCCAAATCACACATGAACACCCTCACCGCCGGAACAGTACGTACTTCCCGGCTGCTTGTTCACAAGTCAGCGGGTGCTCCTACATGCTTTGTTCTGGGTGGATGTGCGTCTAGGCGGCTGATGTCCGGAAATGTACAGAAATTAACGGCACCACTTTTACACTGGGAAAACTTTAGTTAGCTTGTAGGGAGACTTTGTCAGCCCCTAAGAAAACTTCTTCTTTCTCCATCTATTTTAGCATAGGAAGATTTTTTTTTCCCGTGGGTATTTAAACAAAAGCAAGGTGCAAATTTCTTTTCAGCGCAACTAAATTTGCAACCGAGGGTCAACTACAGAACGGAGCGTACGACTGAACAGGTCGGAACCCCGATGTTAAAATTGAAAATTTTGTAAATTTAGGCGCCGGGTAACTACCTCTCGTGTCACCATGAACGTTTAGTTGCCGTTCTGTAAACCACATAATATTCAAGTATTTTTACGAGTATAACAAGGAAATTTATAACACACAGCAGGATAATAAAACGACTCGCACGCACAGGCAACGCCTATGGATCGGTTTGAGAGTAGGAATACGACATTTACACAGCCTGCGCGTAAGCCTCCGGACGGACGTGAATGTTATCTACGGTTGCCTAAAAAGTAAAACTTCTCCATTCTTGTTGGTACAAAAATTTGCAAGCTGTCAGTATGTGAACAGTAAAACATTTTGCTGTTTTTGTGTAGATCTTGGTCCATGGAACTGTAAGCATGCTTTACTAAGACTTCATTCTGCTTCATGCGTCGTTGCGGTACTGACTAGTACTGGTAGTAGGCCGGATCCGCAACGTCAAACGGAAACCTCGCATCGAGTGGAAAAACAGCTAGGAGGAAAATCTAACAGCAACTTGTCATAGTAATTACTTTTACAAAATAATAAATAACCTTCGTGTTTCAGCCTGAGATGTATGATTAATTACACTGCAGGCAAGTGTCTGATTCATCCAACGCACACGACACGGAAACAAAATGTTCTAGATGGACAACACGCATACTACTAGAATTTCGCAGAAGGGCCTAAGCGCCGTAGATTTGATAAGCATTTATGTCCCCTTTCAAGTTTTTTTTTTACCAAATGACAGCAGACGACGACTAAGTAGTTTCCGCCAGCCAAGCCACTTGACCCATAACCGTGGAACCGAAGCCCGGACAATGGACGCAAGACTGATGCCTCCAATGATCAATGGTCTATTTTGAAACTCCGTACATCATACTACATGCCTGACGAGAATCGCAGGATCACGTCAGTCTGAATTACGTCAGCGGAAAGTGTCGGCGCTGAGTCACGGCCAATTAATTTAGTCAGTAACAGACTCAGTGCCGAGCCCCTATCGTGGGTTACATAAAACGCGGGTACATCAGCGGGTGACTGATCTAGTGATCGGATCACCGACTTCTTCCATCTGCCAACGAAGGAACGCCGCCCGCTGCGACAGACCGAACTAAACCAGCGCTAGAGTAAAAAGAAATTTCGAAAGCGTCGATACGGCCGGCAAGGCGGGTGTTCCTCGCGCTTGATTAAAACTTGTGTGTCTGGGAAATGTTTTAATACTGCCTTTGTCGCGTACAGATCAAGCCAGCGGCGTCTGAAGTCAACAACAAATGGTGGGGCAAGCTCAAATCAATGCACACACACACACACTCACACACACACACACACACGCATTTAGTATCACTGTATGTCTGATCGATGCATTTGGCCATCTGTCCCTTTACGCCGGCTTGCAGTCATAATGTTTCTGGTCGTGGCTGTGCTGCCATCCCAGTCCCAAGAAAGTCTGATTACAAAAGAATTCTTTTAGCTTCTCGTCAGTTCTACGCTGTGAGCGTCACTGATCTTTCCAAGAAACTAAACCGGCTATACCACACTGACTATAATATTATGTATAATGCCAGAAGTGTGTGCAAGTTTTCGTGTTAGTTCCATACTGCAACAGTTACCAGTAACATTCATTCATAACCATCCAAACACACACATACAGTATACATGCGTATTACGTTATGTGTGCACACTTTAGTTCCAGCTTCTTATTGGTTCATTCTAATCAATTGCCTTTTTCTTCCCTGTAACCCCTTCCTCGTTCTTTTCATTTTTCCCTTCACAAAATGAGAACAAGCATGTATTGAGTACTAAAGTACTTCTGTACTTCTTGGGTTGCATGTAAGTCAATGACACTATACACACACGTGGGCCCCCCCCCCCCCCCAAAAAAAAAAACAAAAAAAACCGACTTTACTTGTCCTCTGATAAATGTGGCTGCACACCACAAACTTTTGATCGAGCTTGCACTAGCAATGAATAGTGCAAAATCAATCGGCAACTGTCCAGCAATCTGCCTTTTAAACTTCAACAGCCACTAGTACGCATGCAGATTGCATTGCCCTGACAGTTTGCCATTGACACAGGGCCAAATGCAAAATAACTGGCGCTGTTCAGTCTATGCTATTCTAACCCTAAAGTCGTGGCCGGCGGCGGAGTCGTGGTTTTATCTGCGCAACAACAGTCTTTCCTTTTTCCTTTCTACTTCCTTTCTCAAGTCCCATTTGGCGGCCGCATGTTGTGCCGAATGCACGACTCTGATGCTGTAGTGACTCACACACACACACACACACACACACAAGCTGCACGGGCCTCGGCTCGCAGTGTCGCCCAGGCCACACACAGAAGTTGTACTGCCAGTGAGTACGCGACAAAATCATGCAGCACTTCCTGGCTGTCAACACATTTGTCATGAATACAGAAATTTAGCCCTTTCAAGTGACGAAATATATTATTATGACATTCACGCGGCTCAGACAACTTTACAAAGTACGATGTGTTGGGGGTTTTTTACAGCACATGTACTGACATTTAGCACTGGCTCATAGTCTTAGTTTCTTTTGTAAGTCCACCAGATGTGCAGCTCAGCAAAAAACTCTTTTGTGTTGGCAGGAACACTCACTGACTCAGCCACCTTTGTGTTTCTCCGCCACTGAACTAATCAATAACTATGGCCCCAACAAAAGAATCAGTCTAATTAATCTGTAATCATTCTGATCCAGGTGCAGAGCTACACAAGTGCACTAGGTATAACAGCATTTATCACGGACCACCTACATTATACATGCAGGCAGGGGTCCCCCCCCCCCCCCCCTGCTGGTACAGTAGTAGCATGTAGTACTTGTACCATACGGCCACAATGTGTAACATGACCTGCGAACAGTTCTGACTTGACATGTGTCACTTTGTGCGAAACAGAGTAGCCAAGCCTGACAGCTGGCCAAGTTTTAATCAGTTTCATGTACATGTAATTGTTCTGTGCAACTGACACTGACAGAGAGACAGACACACAGAGAGAGTATCTCACTGAAGTAAAGTTGCCATGCTTCAGTGAGTATACAGTACACAAACCATACTTACACCTTGGCTTCTTCAAGATGACAGAGGTACTCGTAAGCAACGTTCTGCTTCCTCTGCTCATCCATCTCATCCGCCGTAAGGCGAGCATCTTCCAATGCTAAAAAACAACAATAATAAAATAACAACACCACTGCATCATTAAATGCCTAAAACACTCTAGTAACAACAATGTTTGAATTGAAAGCATTTCAGAATGAACAGATGGCTGTTATCATCATGCCACAACTGGGAAAATATAACTTATGAGCACTGACATGTGATACTTCAAACAACCACTTTTTCTCTCTCTCTCTCTCTTGATGACTTGATCTATCACTATGCCAGACTTGGTGTTTGGTTGCAAAATGTTTACTTTTTTCATAGGAGTAGAAAACAACCTTTCCTTTTTTTAAAAAATCACCTCAAGAATGAAATGATACAATGCAAACATGACCTGTTGGTTTTCTGCAACTGCAAATGCTTCGTGTTTATTTTTTCCTAATTGTGCAAATTTGACCTACATTCCTGAAAGAGCTGCCAAGTGTCTGAGTGTTCACAGGCCAAGTTTTGCGCTGCTGCTGTTTGCTCTGTCACCTTCCTCTACTTCAGAGTTGTCCTCAAAAGACCCCCTCCCCCCCCCCCCACAAGGCCATGCAGCACAGCCACCCACAATCAATGTGAAAATGATATAGTCTAAGTGGATGTTGGTGGCTGTGTAGATCTTAGTAAGGTTACGGTTTGCTATGAAAACTGACATGACGTGCCATTGATGCCCGGAGCATCTCTCGTTTCACTGAACAGCTGACAATAATAACAGCGTTTGTGTGTGTAATCAAGCGAGACAGAACGACTGAGAGAGAGAGAGAAAGTGTGTGTGTGTGTGTGTGTGTGCGTGCGCGGCGAGGGTGGTGGTGACCCGGGGAGTTGAGGGGGCGTGCCTCATTCAATTGGCAATCGGCCATCACTCTTTGTTTTCGGCGTTCGTGTATCTTTGAATTTACTACTACATGCAACACATCTCACAAGTACAAACTATTCAGCGCCCGAAACTGATCACTGATTCTAATTGTGTTTGCAGTAAACGAAAACAAAGCAGGCAAAATCCAGCTTACTTCTGTAGTGTGGCTTATGTTCCGCGGCAGTTTCCATTTTCGCAAGGCCAACGAGTGATTAATCCACCTGAATAAATGAAGCGTAACGAAACACGAGGTATCAGATTACCAACGTAATCCAAGCGCACAGCGCAGGGCCTCGTAAATCAACAGCAACACACACACACACTCAACGCCGCACGGTCCGCTGACAACGCGGGCGCCCTTTACAGCAGACGATTCTCACAATGCTGTACTCCGCAGCCACTGACACACACTCTCACTGTAGGCGAATCCAAAATCGAAACAAAAAGACCAATCGGGATAACACAGCTGGTAAAAGCACACTTTATAATCCAAACAACAAGATGGTCATGTCACAGCCATATCCAGGGCACAACTACTTAGCGTCAACCACCTGTTTCTGAACGCTTGAATGAGGCGGCCGGAGGTTTGAACGATTTCGCGGGAACTCTGGGAAAGAGATTGACCTTTCTGACCTCTTCTCGTGTAAGTTCGCGAGAAGTGGCGGGTGTGCAGATTTTGTTTACAAATGGCGGCCGTGGATCAGTAGCAACTTGTTAGAAACTTTCGTCTCAGTGAGGTTTGTGTGAAATGGTTGATCTGTTGGGATGCTTATAGTTCTGATGTGTTCATTTGGTATTTGGCGTTACATGGGCCGTTAATCATGATTGTTTTCTGGCCACCACGATCTTTTCAGCCTGTTGATATTCCTCTGCTGGTCAGTTTCCATTATTTGGTTTTCTCCCTTACGCAAACCTGTGAACGCACAGGATAACCACATGGTATATTTTCACTGGGCCGTTAGTGTTGCAGAAAAGCACATTTTAGACGAACAGTGTCAATATGATGAGTTTGGGAAAACAGCTAAAGTAGTCAGTATGCAGTTATAGGATATTCAACACAATTCTGATGCTATTTACTGTCAGTCCGCACTCCACACCTTTGGCTCTTTTCCAACAGTGCATACAGGAATGTGCTTATCAGCAAGAGTAATTAAATTAGCTATTATGTATACACAGATTGTGATAAGCTGTCATTTTTACCCTTTACTCAACTGCATGAATATCATAGCACTATGAACAGACTCGTGAAGTTTACCCCCCCCCCCCCCCCCCCCCGCGCACACGCACACGCACACACACACACACACACCTCTTCTCTCTCTCTCTCTCTCTCTCTCTCTCTCAAGAGCTGAAGTTTGTGTGCAGTTACAGTTTATTTCGCCACAATCTAGTTTGAAGCAGTTGTACAGTTATTGAGAGCAATGGTCTAAGCAGGATAAAAAAAAAATTGCATTAATATTTATCTTTCAGTTATATTTCAAAGGTTCCCTCACCCACATTAATACACAATGCATATCACACACACACCACACACACACACACACACACCACACACACACACACACACACACACGGAATTAAAGAGTAGGTTTTGGTGTAGGTTATTTTTGCACTTTGCACTACAAATTGCAGATGTGAGTGGCAAAATCAGGTGTCAGTTCTAACAACATACACACAGGCACACACACACACACACACACACACACACACACACACACACACACACACACACACACACACACACACACACACACACACACACACACACACACACACACACACACACACACACACACACACACACACACACACACACAAACACACACACACACACACACACCACCACCACCACCACCACCACCACCACTGCCTACCCACCCTGCCTGTCCCAGGGTAAAAATGGATGTAGTCAAGTGACAAATTGTTTCATTTATGTTGTGTAAACGTTTCAGTCCACCTGCCAAACATCCAACTATTTAAAATGACAGTTTTGTGCATATATATATAATTATTATGTGCTTAGAGGGATGATGAATGGTAGGATCTGTAGGGTTGCAGGAAAAGAACAGGAAGCCTGGGGATGAGATGTAAATTAAAGGATGGTGGAACCTATTTGGAAAACAAGAAGAAAACATGGGATACATTTTTTTTTTTAAAGCCCAACTTTCAGCTGGAGGACTGAAAATATTATTACACACATAGAATGGTACAGTAGCTTATGTGCATGAAGATAAGGGAGATCTGTGAATGGTAGGAAGAAAAAAAATTACTTCTGATGGTTTGTTATTCTATAGATCTTACTCTGGATATCTTGCTTGCTTATACACATACACATTTACTGTCTCTGTCAACCTTAACTATGTTGATTGTTATTGCCTCCAGGCCATGGAGACGGTTTGTTTGATTTCTTACTAATGTATGGTGTTCCATGTTAACTTTAGTGGGTGCTTTTCATGGTTCCCTTACAAAAATTGAATGTCTACCCCACCCACTCTCTAGTGTCAATACACGTGCCATGGACTGTTTGCAGTAGTGTCTTTAGCATTCCGTTCACCAAACTTTCATCCTTTCAGAGTAGCTTTGAATTTTAAACCACTGTTGTTGACTCTACTTTGCACTCTTGTAAGCCTAGTAGCAGCACAATTTTGTATCAGTATGTAGAACACAGTTTTTTTCCCTTTAATTGCTGCCCCTGAGACTGAACTTGTCATTGAATGTTGTTAGCCCATAGTCAGGGAGTGTTGTATGGTACACTGTACCTGATGCACACCATAATAACCTTGGTGGTTTCTGTGGAGAGAAATTTCAAATAGTTAATCCAGTTTTCACATGTTTTCATTATTATTATTTTACTTTGTGAAAGCTTGAGCGTTCACACACACACACACACACACACACACACACACACACACACACACACACACACACACACACACACATGCATACTTACACACACCAGTCGCTTTTTCCTGTGTTCTCCTGTTGTAAGTTCATTATTATTTTATGAAAGCTCATTGCAAACTCTTTTGTCACTTATTCCCTGGAATATTCCATGACTTTAATATCTCAACTGTATACATGCTTGTGTTGTTCATCTGTGTTGTTTTGGCTTTGCTTTTCGTGCACACATACACATACACACACATGTACATATTTAATTTTTTATGCATGCATGTGTGCATGCACACACACACACAGAGACACACACCAGTTACTTTTTCTGTTTATATGTATATTATATACATGTATTTCCTGTATTCTCTAGTTGTAAGTTAAAGTACATGTAATTGTACCATTAACTATTTTCGGTACATGTACTTACTAGCACAGGGTCCATACAGGTCATGGAATCCTGGAAAAGTCATGGAATTTGGAAATAGCTTTTTCAGGCCTGGAAAGTCATGAAATTATCTCAAGAGCCATGGAAAGTCATGGAATTTTGGAATTTTATGGGAGCCATTTTGAGCCCAACAGTGAAACGGTCAGCTTGTTGATTACTCTCTGGACAGACCACCAAAAATGCCAACAAACTGCCTTCCCATGAGGCTAATGACTAACTCTGAACATTGGTCTTGCTGACTGCGATAACTCGGATAAGCTCAGAATTTCTACCCTCGCGCGTGTCAGTGTGAAAGAGGGCGAGGAAAGTGTCATGGAAAACAGGAGAGTTGGCCTCGAAAAGTCATGGAAAAGCCATGAATTTTTTAGACTGTGAACCTGTATGGACCCTGCTAGCAGTATAATCTTGCAGCTGATTTGTTTGAATTCAGTATGGGTTCTGTTCTCTGAAAGTAAAAGTTTAAGATGGCTTCTTTTTGATGTGGCACACTATTCAATTGTATGGCCATTTTTGCTGGAAGGATGATTATAATTGATAAGGCTGATAAACCACATTCACCAGGTAATGGCCTCTCGTCATGGCATGATTTATTGATTCTCGCCAATTCAGTCTCCACTTTGATATCAATTCACATGCATGATGCTATGGGAGAATGGCTATTTTATCAGCTACCATGCCCTACCTGGCAGCTTGATCAGCTATGCCCCCAAGCTAAATGGCTCTGCTCCACAGGGAATATTGGGTTGCCAGTTAATTTGCTATTCTAGTCACTAACTCAGGGTATGGTGTTCTTAGCAACAGTTGCCAACACCTCACTGAATAATTCAGCCAGGGGTCCATTCTGAGGTAGTCAGTCAGTTAGTTTCCAGTCCTTCTTGGAGGCAGGTGATTCAAGGGTTAGCTTCTTGGATAGTTACAGGTACTGGAGAATATGTTTAGCTGTTAGATTGACTGACTGTCTTTGTCAATACAGTATTATTCAATTATTGTGTGTTTATTAGTTTGGAGCTTCTGACCCTCTGGTTTTAGTAAAATTTACCAGCGTATGAGATGCCTTTGCCATGTTTCACTTGAACCTTTTTTGGATAAATTTTTCTCTTCAGTCTTTCACATCATGTATGTTCATGAACCAGGTATTTCATCCATGTCATTTTGTGATTTAAAAAAAAATCAGTTTTGCCTCTGAAGATTGACATATTGAGTCAGCAGACTTGCAAGCGATGAACTGAACATCATCATAGGGCTAACAAATAATGCTTATCTGTTATTTTATTTTATTTTATTTGTTGTGATATTACCTTATCTTTGAATCAAGGCTTTGAATTCTGAATTTTTGTGTGTATTGGATAAGTGTGTGTGTGTGTGTGTGTGTGTGTGTGTGTGTGTGTGTGTGTGTGTGTGTGTGTGTGTGTGAGAGAGAGAGAGAGAGAGAGAAATGACCTAACTTTTTTACCTTCTCAACTTTCATACTTTGTTTTTGTTTTTACTTTGTTCACCAGCCCTTGTTGCAGCGTTTCCTGTGTGCACCACACTTTGAGTTTGACATCACTTCAGTTTGTCCTCATTCCATAAATGAGTCTGGCGAGACGAGCACAGAACCAGGGCTACACAGTGAGGCCCCCGTGGGACACCACCCACGATTACAATGCCATCGCCGTGGGGAGTCCACGGCAACTGCCACCTGTCACCCATCGTGAGACGATCCAAGAACTGGTCCCTGTGGTGCAGTCCGATATCCCACATCGTATAGATCATCTGGAAGAACGGCTGACTGTAAGCCACACTTATGTCCCTCAACTCTGACTCTGCCTGTATGTGTGTGCACGCGCGCATGTGTGTGTGTGTGTGTGTGTGTTGTGTGTGTGTGTGTGTGTGTGTGTCTCTCTCTCTCTCTCTCTCTCTCTCTTCTGGGATCCAGGACAGTCGAACAGGATATCATTCGACTTTCAATGCTGAGGTTGTGAGTTTAAATCCTGGCTGAGAGCCAGAAATGGATTTTTCCATCCTTCCCATTCTTTCATACACCCTTATGTGTTGGAAAATGATGTTACACCCCTAAAATCCATCCTCTGCCTTCTGTCTCTCTCCATCTCCGAAAATGTTTTTTTTTTTTTTTCAGTGGGATTGTTATTGTTGTTGTTGTTGTTTTACCTAGAAAGTGGCTCAGCTGAAGATCTGTCTTTGTGTGAAGGTCATCCATGTTTTTTGCATTTTATTGCATTTGTTCACAGGATTCAGGTTTTGTGCATTACATGTAATAATAGGTGTATGGTTTTAACTTATAGGTATACATGTTTATTTAATTTAGAATTTTGATTTACATTGATGTTTCCCTGCATGCAAACTTGGAAATTAAGCATCAGAAAAAAAGTGTGAGTGTACTTTTTCCAATTATTGTTTTATATTTTTGCGCACTTTTTCTTTTCATTTTATATTGTTTCCACTATACAGTGTTCTGCACTTTTTCCCCGACACCAGCAGTTAAGACATCAGATGTTTTCAAAGAAACAGATCATCCAATACATCTGCAGGTGTTAACAAAGAACAACCCAGAGTCTTGACAACTGAGCATTTAAATGCAGACTTTAGTTTCAGCTTACTCAGTATGTACAGTAAAGAAATGTGGTGCGTGTCTCTCTCTTAGGCCCAAGAACGAAACACTCAGGGTCTGATCGACCGTGCATTCAAAATCAAGGAGGATGTTATTGACAGTCTCAACTTCACACACGGCACATGGAACGAGGAGAAACAAGCAAGGGCGCTTCTTCAGGAACATATCAGGACCATCACTGCTGTTGTCAACCGACTTAACGGTGACATAGTGGTCAGTATTATCAATAGCCGTAGAACTGGTTAAATTTGTTGTGCATTTTGTTCTCTGCCTCTGTTTTCTGTTTGTCTGTCTCGTGCACACTCACATGCATGCACACATGTATACACACACACACACACACACACACACACACACACAACACACACACACACACACACACACATACCGTGATACATGCACTTGCACATAGCACACACAACTATTGTTATTGTAAATCAAACTTCTGTAGACTTATAATGCTACATGATTCTCTTTCTCTTTTGCAAAGCCTTCCAGTAATTTCCTGTGTAACTAGTTAGTTTCACCGGTGCATGTCTGTCCATCGCAAAATGTTTGTAAGTGTCGATTAGTGATCAGCACATTGAGTTTTAAGAAATGCGCCCTACAAATACCATTTATTATTATTATTTATTACATGTACATTCTGTACATTCATTTCTATTTTCCTGCTACCTCTCAGGCAATTGAAGATTCCATTAAGTCTCGAGACAGTGCCCATGTTGGCACCAACAACGCTGTCAAAAACCTAGAGGTTCACCATGTGGCCACCCTCACCGACCTCCGGGGCCGCATCGTGCGCTGCGACTCAGCCATCAGCAAACTGAGCACCGATGTGCGCTCCTGCTTCGACTCCATTCGTCAGCTGAACCACCAGCAGCAGGAGTTGTCCAACCGAATGATGGATCGCATGCATGGCATTGAGCAGCAGGTGAGTCTTGTTTGTGGCAGACATGAGCAAAAGCTTGTGGGCAGCTCATAACTAGACGCGAGTACAGAATCTTGCTACAGCTGCAGACACTTATTTTTGACTATACAGGATTAGTTCATTTGTGTTGTTTTGTTTTCGTTTTTCTTTGTTGCTTTATTTGGTGGTGTTGGTTTGGTTTTGGTTTTTGGTGTTGTTTTGCTTTGTTTTGTTTTAGTGAGTTTTTGGTGTGTTATTTTGTTTGTTTGTTTTTTGTTTTTTTTGTGGGGAGTGGGGGTTGTGTTTGGGGTTTTTATTTTATTGGGAGGCGGGAGGGGGTGTTTAATTTTTGTTTTTGTTTGTTTGGTTTTGGGTTTTGTTTTTTTTGTTTGTTTGTTTTTTTTTTTTTGGTTTTTGTTGTTGTGTTTGGTTTTTTGTTTGTTAGTTTTTTTGGTTCCTTTTTGTTTTTGATGTTGTTTTGGTTTTTTTTCCGGGGGGGGGGGGGGGGGGGGGGCTGTTTCATGAGACTGGATCAAAATAAATCTCAGTCTAGAACTCACTGTCACAGCTTACATGCACACAGAGACACATGCACACAGAGACACATGCACGTGCGCACACACACAAACACACACACACACACACACACACCCGCCACATCACATCACGCCATTCAAGCATGCACCCCACACAAGCATTGTACATGTATATTAGGCTCATTTTATTTATCTCTCTGTGTGCAGTTGATAGCCATCAACAACCAGGTGGAGCGGTCATCAGGCGAGAGTCGCATGAAGCTACAGCACCTGGAGGGCGACACCAACACTCAGATGTCCATGATCGACGCCAAGTCACGGCAGTTGGTGGATGAGGTCAAGACCATGATTGAAGCTCTGCGCAGCGCAAGTGCAGCCGAAAGAGAACGGATGGAGCAACGGCTGATGAACCTCATAGAGAAGAGTGGGGCAAGCAGAGACCTACTGCTTGTAAGTTTGTGTGCTTGTGCACGCAGATGCTGCTTGTGTGTATCTTTTTTTTTTTCTTTTTTTTTGGACGACTTGACAGGGAAGACAAGTTGCTAGCACAAAAAAATAAATGAATAAATAAATAAGTAAATTAATAAATTCTGTTCTAGGCAGTCCCTCTGCTGTTTATGTTATTTGCATATCATTACATTAGTGGAATTTGTTATTTGCATAGTTTGTAAATAGTGTACTTTTACTATTTACCAAAAAAAAAAACACAAAAAAAACACGTTCTGCTGATGTTTGGACAAAACCAAAGGTAGAAACTGTTCTTCAACCAATTTTGAACCTCACTATGCAATTTCAAAGCTTTAACTCTTAATAGTATTCATCTAGTGAGGGAAACGCCAAAGCCATCATTTCACATCTTCAGAATCATAGGTTTATTTAATGACGTCATAATTAACATACAGAGGAAAAGGCAAATGAATAAGCTTAGGATTGAGACAAAACTGAACTCTGTACTTTAAAGACACAATCAGTCTGGAAACAGAATTTTGAAAGAAAAATCGTAATTTTTTTCCTTAGAATCTGCTCTTAATTGCTCAACTCTGAGGTTTCAGTTTCAAATCAGAGCCTTTGCTTTAGTGGAAAGGATTATTCTGTCTTGTTCATTTGATATTGTTGCAGCCAGCTTGCTTCTGCAGAGACTACGTTTTCTAAGCACAGTACTTCTGTCTGTTTATGAATACTCATCATTCTTATTGTGGCTTGGTTTAGGAACCCTGTGTGTGTGTGTGTGTGTGTGTGTGTGTGTGTGTGTGTGTGTGTGTGTGTGTGTGCGCGCGCATTTGGACATGCGTGTGTTGTGCTAATCATTTACTTACAGCATTTTCTGTTTCGCTGTCTTCTGTTAATGTTAGGAAAAAGTGGATAAGCGCCTTGATGAGATGCAGTATGGGGTTGAGGCCCGACTCATTAAACTTGAAGAGGCAATCCTTGATTCACGCAACCAGATCACGGATGTTCAGACGGTGAGTTCTTACTTTGCAAAACAGCACTGACCTATAGTGGTGTACACATCATAATCCAAAAATGAGAAAAATGGCAAAGTGTAGCCAGTACTGTTAGTCAACACGGTAAATGGGAGTTCTTTAAACATCTTCATGCTGTCATCATGCAGTACGTACACAGCAACACAGGGTAGTCTATTCTTCTGTGGAGGCATACGTACCTGTTTTGCTTGTAACTGATACAATTTTATAAAAAATAAAAAAAAACGTGTATTCATATCTTCTGTTATATTGGTATCAAAGTTGTTGCATTAACTTCATCATAGTATCTCACTCAAGAAGATTTTGTAATAGATACTGGGGGAGGGGGGGGGGGGTTTGTTTTTGGTTAAATCTGTTTTTCTTGTAATCTAAGTAGCTGAATGAACATTTACCATGGTATCTCACTCAGAAAGATTTATTTCTCCATATATTTACAGCACATTGAGTCCAAACTTCTGGCCAAAATGGACAGCAACATTAAAAAGAATTCAGAGGATGTCACCAAACTGAAGCGCGAATGCCGTGAAGGGTTTGCCACTGTGCATGAGAGTATCAGCAATGTCAAAACGGTTATGGAGGGGAAACGCAAACTGCTTGAAGATCAGCTGAGAAAAGAAATCGGTCAGATTCGCAAGATGGTGGTTTTGGTATGAGAGCGCATTTGAATACGGACTTTGTCCAGGTAGACTTTGACCCAATAAGAAGCTTTGCTTCACCGTATGTCTGTAGTGTCTGCTACATGTACAAGTTAACTTGTGTCATTGCACGCAAAGAAATTTGTACTGTTTACAACAGCATCAGCCTATGCCTTTTGCCATCTTGAATGAAATTGTAACAAGAACAATCAGTTAGATTCATTCTGTTTTTAGCCCAATGATTTTGCACACATGAATGTGTTTGTTGGGTTTTTTTGTTTTTGTTGTGTGATGCTGATTACATGTATGAGCAAAGCATACTATTATAGTGCAGTGCCGGATGAAGGGAAAGGGATGTAACAGAGTGGCTAAATCGAGTGCTTAGTGGCACTAAGATAATAAGCCTGAGAGTTGATTGAGCCCATCCCCTGTCATTTACTCATACATGTGCAGGGCTGCACATACATGGGAACGATGGAACATACACATCTGCCTTGGTTAGAAAATGATTGAACATTTCAAAAATGAATCGGTCTGTGACTGATATCTGACGCGGATTATAAAGCCCTGCATGTGCGTGAAGGAGGTGGGTCTCTTCATGGAGACCAGCGTGACTACCGGTACATCTGATGTTATCAGGCAGCTGCTGCAGAGTGTGTGGTCATGCACGCCACTGACGCTACATCCTAGCGTAATCTGCTCAGCAGCTACATGTGTTACCGGTACCATTTCACTCTCTCAGTTTGTAAGGCATGTGTGGCAGGTGCAGACTGTGATATGCACTTTCCACTTTTCTCTCTCTCGGTTCCGTCTCTGGGCGTGGGTGGCATAGTAGATTAGAACTTCTTTTGGGTAACCTCCTTTGTGGCCAGACAAAAGTGATGTTAAAAGAAAGACGATTGCCTGAAAGAATCTCACATAGTGAGGAAGATGGAGTGTCGTTTTGTCGTTTAAGCATTTTGTCTACCAAAGGGGGCTATCCTGTATTCCATGCTCAGCGGCCCCAAAATGTACAACGTAGAACAGAGCACAGTGGCTTGGTCCCCGTAAGCAGCAATTGTTTCGGCACTCATGCACCACAACACATCTTTTCAGAGCAGTAGTGGCATAAACGAATCAGGACAATCTGTTTCACAGTGCATCTCACTAATCTGTGTGTCCGGGGTGTTAATGGTTACAGGAGAACAGAAAAGGTTATTTGTTGTCTTTTGTTTTGTACCATGTATATATTTCTGTGCATTGTAAGTCATATGGTAAAGTAGATGTGTATATATGTGATCTTTTTTCACTCTTGCGTAACATTCAACAACTGGGATAGGTAGGACGGACAGATCTAATTGTTCCAAATACCTCGGAAGTCTCTTGCATTCATGTTTGTTTGTTTGTTTGTTTGTTTGTTTGTTTTTAATGTGTTTTGTCTTTTATTTGTCCACACGTGTAATTATATTCCTGTACAAAATGATTGTCTTCCAAGTTGCCTTAGTTTATCAGATCTCACTTTGTTGCACTTTTGCTGCCCTCAGTGAATTGATCTTGTTTTTACGCATACTGTATATGGTCGTTCAGAAATTTGAAATGTGTGCAATGCAGATAATGTTGGATACGCTTGAATATTGGGTAAATTTAGTCTAATAATGTAGTACCGTACCCAAGTGTGCATCGCAAACCTTCCTCAAACTAATGAGCATGCAGGCATTTTATAGTACTATGCTCATGTTCTCTTTGTAACTGCAAATACTTCTGAAAATAATACTGGCAATGAAAGATTTGAAACTGGAAATTTGATTAGTTGGTAAGATGAACAGTTAGCAAGCACGTGATCATGCACATTTGTGGGTCTTTCACTGCACTCTGAATATACATAAATACATATAGTATTATTTTCTGTTTAAATATCAATGATGTATTTGTGAAAGTCATTTATTTTCACCCTCCACTTTTTCTTCTTACTTTTTTTTTAAATTCATGTGTACTGGTATTTTTAAAAGAAGGTAGAGTTTTACACATTCATGGCATATATGCCTTATATGGCCATTTATTTTAAAGAAATGTATTTGTTCCGTCCATTTGAGATATATATAATATACATGTATATATATATATGTATAATGCCTTTCCGTCCATTCTTTCTATCTGTGCAAGTACAGTTATAATATTTGTACATCAGTATTTAATGTTTTCCACTCTACCAGGTAAATGTCATTCAGAGGAAAAATTCCACCATAAAGGATATAACTCAAAATGTGCATGTTGTTTTTTATTTTGTACCATAACTATTCATCTATGTTTTTGAATATTTCAATAGTATAGAAGTTCATTAATCCTCAGTTCACTTTTTCTCCTGTGAAATCCAACACTTTAGGTTTTTGAGGGATTTTTTACATTATTATTTTGTTTTGTTTTTGTTTCTTGTTTATTTTTTTTTCAGTTCATTGCCAGCTACAGCTGTGATTGTGTATGGTTGGGGCTTTAGTGACTCCATATACACACCTTTGTCTATTTCTTTTTAATAAATATATATAGTGATAAATCAGGCTCTTATGATTGTGCATGTGTGATGTGTGTGTGTGTGTGTGTGTGTGTGATTCTTTTGTTTAGTCAGCTGATCCATTGCAGGCAACAAACACAAGAAACTAAACTTCATTTGTTCGTTCTTTCCAAAAACTGACATTGTTCTTTCTCACTCGCACTGACACTGACACTGGCACACACGTCTGCATCACGTAAAACAAATGTCAAACACTATGTTAATTGAAATGATAAACATTGTAATTGTAACCCGATGGGTTTTCACCCAGGTTATTGAGGGGGGTTTTTGTTTGTTTTTTGTTGTGTTGTTTTTTAATTGTGACTGTACAGTCACTTAGGCTCAGTTGGTATAGTTTGCCCGTTGGGGGGTGTAAATGTATACCAGTCAAGCGCAGGAGGGGCAAATACAACCAAGAGTAGCGAGGCCCCCAGTCCCAGTTACAGACCAGTAACAGCTTCCGGGTCATGTAGTATGAAGTCCGCTAAACTCTTTGCCCCTTTTGAAATTTGTGTGCAAAGTAAAAAAAAAAAATGGCAATCTGGTTCTGTTTGTTGGCTTTGTAAACAAGTTTCATGCCAGGTAATAGTAAAATTAGGGAAAATTGAGGCTGGCCTGTGGACTATTTGTATTCATGCGCGGCTGGCACAGGAGCCAGCAGACGACCGTGGAATCGGGGGGGGGGTATGTGGTCGCTGCCAACATTGCCAAAAAACGGAATATTAAAATTTGTTGAAATTTACTCCACATATGAGTCTATGGCTGCCTGATTTTTTTATTTTTTTTTTTTTTTTTTGGGGGGGGGGATTTTAAAACATTTCTAGGGTGTCATCTGCAACCTTATGTGGAAGAGGAATAAGCGTTTTCCTCCAAATTTGCGTCTCTGGGCAACGCGGGAGGGGGTGCAAATGTACTCCGGGGTCTGGGGAGGCAAAGACACGTGGCCGTTGACTTGGTTCTACGACTTCATGCGAAATATCGACGGAATTGACTGGTAAACATTTGCACCCTGCATTAGGGGGCCTGTGCTCTACAGATTTCTGTAATAAAAAGTTAGGATCAAGTTTGTTCTACGTTCCCTATATAAAAAGCCTAATTTTCCCACCCTAGCCTTGTTTACTTTCGCTTTGCATTATCCCTTAAAGAGTTACTTCCCTTACAACATGGCGCTCCTCCGATCAACTGGCAATGCTGAAAAAGCCAATATTTCGTACCTCGTTCGCAAAACTAGAATGCAGACTAAAGCAGTTTGAAACAAGTCTTTCAAACTGACCGTAGATTGAAGATCATTTGTCCCTGCTTTACCTCTGCACTCGCTTGATTTTGCGTTTCTTTCTCACAGACTATGGCGACGGCGGAATTTTACTATGACCCACTTGAGTGTTCCATATGCCTGGGAAGTTTCAAGGATCCCAAGATCCTTCCGTGCTTTCATTCGTTTTGCCTGGTGTGTCTTGAAAAGCACGTCAGAGAGGATATTGTCCCCGCAAGCAGGTACAATGTGGCCTTTTTTACTTGCCCTTTGTGCAGAAAACAAACAACAATACCAGCAGAGGGTGTGAAATCGTTTCAGACCAATTTCTATATCGATGCACTGAAAGCAAACAGTCGAAGCAAACATGGAGCAGAAACTCTCCCAGTTCATGCATTGCCTGCAGAACTGGGATCACTGGAACTGCATCCTGGACTACGCAAAACTGGTGGAGGCCAAGAGGCGCCAGAATCAGTTGGCAGAAATGCGATTTAGGGCAGCCAAGATTGTTGGGTATTTGTCTGAACTGAAGCAGGACTGTAGTGATTACACTGAAAAGTTCACATCAGAAGCCACACAAGTCAGAAAAGAGATCGAGAAGCTGAGACAAAAGGCCCATGATCTTGTGAATGCTGCCTGTGATGAAACATCCACAATCTTGAAGTGTGGTTCAGGGAGAACTCGAGCGAGCCAATGGCTATAAATCAGAAGTTGGTGGTCTTATCTCACAGGCTAGTGCCTTTGAGAAAAATGCAGAAGCTGGCCAAAAACATGAAAATTCAACTGTTGTTTCAGAAACTCAGAAGCAGGTTGTTGATGAATACACCAAAGTTGTGAGTGCCATTCCCAGAATGAATAAACTCGGAGAGAAAAAGTCTGTATCTCTGAAGCCACCACCACAGCCTGTCAATGAAATCATCACCACCCAGACAGTGTTAGGAGGACTTGTGATTCAGTCACAGTCACAGTGTCAGGCCCCTGTGGCCAGCAGTTCAAGAAATCAAGGTCACAATAGCTCCGGTGATGCAAACCAGACAGGTGCTTCCAGCAGCCATGGAAAGGTCACTAGTCAGGATGCTAGTTCCACAGGACCTGATAAGAGTGGTGCTACTCCGGGTGCAGCTCACAATGTTGCTTATTACTCCGCCGAAAGTGATGTTGACAGTGATAGTTCTGTTGAGGCAGAGGATGACCTTGACCCAAGTGTTCATGGTGCAGTAGGAGGAGCTGAAGCTGGTGCATCAGTATTGGGAACAGGACAACAGAGTACCTCTGCTGCAGCTTCACAGGGGCCTAGGGTTCTTCGTATGTTCAATGCCCCAGTGGCCATTGAGATCAGACACATTGCTCCGCACACCACTCCCGGGCAGGCGTGGGTCAACTACGGCCAGAGAGAACCCACTGTGTACCTTGTGGATGTCAACGGACACCAGATCAAGATGGTAACTACAGGTGGCGATGCACACGACATGACTGTACTTGACCAGCACACATTGGTTGTAGCCAATCCGGCACAGAAAAGGATCAAGCACGTTGACATTGATCCAGATGACAGTCCAAACTTGCACGGTCAGCACACATACCTGCTACCTTTTTCTGCCACATGTATAGCGTATAATGCCTCAGTGCAAGCTCTGGCTGTTGCAGGAAAGAACAATCTGCAGATCCTCTCAACTGTACATGCTCGCAGCGAGAGGATCATCCATGGACAGTCGGATTTCCTGACTAAACCCAGCTCAGTGGCATTCTCTTGCTTCTCAGATCTGGTGGTTCTGGCAGTGGCAGACCTAGGTACAAAGGCTGTCTACATCTTTGCAGAGTGCCACAACAAGGATACCAAGTTTTCCTTGGAAAACATGTTCATGTACCAAGGAGAGGGACTGGGAGAGAGGTGTCTTGGCGAGCACCTGGCCTTTCAGCCTGTGTCCGTGAGTGGTCGTGAGAATGTGTTTGCTGTCTTGGATAAGGGGACAGAATCCATTGCCTTGCTGGGCCATGAGTTTTCTCTCATTGGCATTGTAAGGCTTAGTGAGCTGCAGGTGCCCAGTCCGCGGTCCATCGCCTTCACAAGCGGTGATTCCTCCTGCTGGAAAGTGTGGCTTGGCACTGCCTCTGGACAGATTGCGGTTATTGAACTGCCTGAATTTCTTAGTGTCGGTTGAATTTGAGACTTTCTCAGTTGCTGCTGTTCTGACCCTTAGGGCTAACTTTGTGTATGAAACACAGGAAGACTCAAAACATGAATTCAGTGTGTAAGAATGATAAACGCACGTAGTTTGCTGAAGACTTAACTTTTAGTGTACACTATGTGGATGCCTCTGGAAGGATCTGTAGATCTAGCAGCTGTTAAACAGCTTGAATTTCTCTGTGTTCATTGAATTTGAGACCTTTTCTACTTCTAGGGTATGACTTTATTTATGTAATAAGTAGGAAAATATGCTCTGTGTCCAGCGATCATCAAATGTGTCAGGACCATGGTAGCCATTCGGGCTACCGCCCTGAACAAAACTGGTAGCCCGAAAAAAATTCTGGAAGCCGGAGTGGCTGCTAGGTTCTGATTCATCTCAGAATTCCTGCTCACCATTCGGGCTACCGCTACCGGAGCTTTCACTCGCCCGGCGGTAAATTTGGTAGCGAAAGCGAGCGGGCGAGCGCATTTGACGATCGCTGTGTGTCAAGAAAATTGATTTGTGATTTGGTTGTAAAGAAACAAGTAAATAAAGAAAATTTATATATATATATATATATGTATAACCCTCCTCGGAGATTATGGGTGCAAAACTACCCATGCTTTCAAGGAAGGAAGCTTGCGCGTTGTACACTTTAGGTGCAAAACCACCCATACTTTAACAAGGAAAAAAACCATTGTATGACTTTTCCAGTGCCGGTATGTTGTTGGTACAAAGTCACCCATACTTTTCAAGGACTCCCAAGTCCCATCTGCAGAACTAAATCGTGCGTTTCTTCCATTACCAGGGCCGTAGCTGTTACTTGGAATCAGCTCCCCCTTCCAGTCAGAAAAATCTCAAACAAATAATCGCTCGTCTTCCTGAAAAACACACCTCTTTACCTCCCAATAGCTGTGCCATTGCGTTCTGCTGGTGTGCGTGTGCTTTTGTATCCAGGTATTTGGGGGGGGGGGGGGGATTGATTTCGGCTATTATCAGTTTATGTTATAATCTGATTTACCTGTCTTGTGTTGTTTGCTTTATCTGTCTTTTATCTGTTTTTATGTGTTCATATCGGGGGGGGGGGGGGGGGGGGATTTGGTATCCGCTATTATCAGTTTATTTGTTATAATCTGTTTTACCTGCCTTGTTTGCTTTAAGGTTAAGCGTTATATAAATATTTTATTATTATTATCCTAAGTGTATGTGTTTATATTTTCTTGTGTGTTTTATTTCATTTTATTTTATTGTGTGGGGGGGGGGGGGGGATTTTATTGTAACAGTTCCCTTGTGCATAGGACGTTTATCTTCAAGGTAGTTGGTGAACAAGTAATAGAAAAAGTCTCCTTGTCCAATCCAATCCACTTTATAGCACAGCAGTACTCCTCAGAGCAATGCATGCTCATGCTTGGAAAAACAGCAGGAAAAAAAAAGAAAAAATGTTGGTTGTGTTCAGCACTGACAGTCTCAGTTGAAGAATTTTTACCAGGGGTAAGAGTAATATATGTTTTGTGAATGTTTTGGCTTGGCTTGTTTTTGTATTGTACTTTGTAGGGAATGCGACATGGCTCACATTGAGAGGATGTGATTGGACTGCTCTTATACACACTCCTACATAACTGTTCTTTCATTCATGCTCTTATAGACTGTTCCAGAAGTTAAACATTTTATTCATCATGTTTTTGTTCCAGTGTTCATTTTTGTTTGTAACTGCTCATTGTTAGTCCGTGTGTGTGTGTGTGTGGGGGGGGGGGGTGTGAGTGTGAGAGAGAGAGAGAGCGAGGAAATCCATTGTCAGGAAAAAGTCAGTGAGCTGTCTCTAGTGACGATAAGAGTTTATTTTTTCAATCATAAAAAGACATTAAAATGATAGACCTTTGTGTCTTGCTCGTCCTTCATTATCAAAGCTAAACATCTGCCTAAAGCTGAGCATTTGAACACACAGTTCTTGTAAAATCGAGATTGATGTGTAGTGTATGTCTGTGTGGCGCAAAATTATCTTTGCCGTGTTTGACCTGTTCTCCCGAAATGGGAATAAGTCGTGCCATGGCATTCCACGCAGTATATATTTGCAGTGCTGGGGGTCATGCTGTATCACTAGTACTACTACTGTAGTACATGTACCCTTAAATTAAGTTACTATCTTCCAACTGACTGCTATGCTTACAGTTTAAAAAGTACTTGTACGCACAATTCTAATAAGCTATATGAAATTTAAAAAGCATTTTCTCTTGTTTATAATATATATATATATAAATATATGTTACAGTCAAAGCTGGAAATTAGTCATTCTCTGGGAATGCCTGAAATTTCAGTCATTCCCAAGAAATTCCTGTTTTGATCGGGCATTGCCGTGGTGTTTTTCTGGCTTCACCTCCATTCAAAGTTGCTTTCAATTCCAGTAGGATTTCCTGGTACTTCGTTTTTTAGTAAGAGGTAGTTTGGGTTTTTTTCATATTTTTCAAACAGCCTTTGTCGGAAAGTTTCCTCAGCCATGTTCAAACTTTCAGGCATTCCCGGAGAATGACTAATTTCCAGCTTTGACTGTAACATATATATATACACATGCACCATGAACATGGACTTTTCCACCATTTTATGAGCCAGAACAGGTCGCCTATGTATGTGGTATGTGAAAGTACCAGTATGTCCACACTTTTTTGCAAACATCCGTGGAACAATAAAAACATTGTATAGTGGACTTGCACAACATTCCTACACATAACATTTGAACATTCACAGAATTATCACAGCATGCAGTATCTCGACTTACCAGTGCGCTATATGGAACGCAAAAACCTGTACGTACTCTTCAAGAGTTGCTTCCCGTGAAATAGTTGGCAGCGTGATTGTTTACATGCCGACAAGATGGCTGCCACCAGCGTCACATAAACCTCAAACTCGATAATAAGTGGCGGAAACCGACACAAAACATGGGTTCAGGGGCAAGCGCACAAGTACAGGCGGTAGACGCCGAGAAAAGCCAGACTCCAGACCAAGAAAGCGGTACAAAGGCCTCCGACATCGTCACAAAGAACAGGAAGGGTTCAAGGTAAGTCGTGTTGAGGAAAGAAAGGCCTATGTCCTCCGTGCGACTACTCTTACCAGTTCAAATGTCGTCATTAAAATGATGCAGTTATTTGTTAGTATACGCTTTCCACTGCCCACTTTCCACTAAATTCCTTGTTTATGCACCAATGTTTTCAGTCAAATATACAAACATCGAAATTACTGTACTTGGGTTGGTATGTTTTTGGGTGTCCACTTTCCACAAAATGTGATAAATAAATGCAAAGTACAGACCAACCAAGAAAACAGGAATCGCTCGCTGTCACTTTCTGTCTGCTAGTCAGTTTGTCTCTTTCTCCAGGTGTAAGCATCACTTGTTCAAAAGATCGCGTTAGGCCTTTAATTGTATGTAATATATATATATCACAGATACATTTGTATTCCAGAACAAACACGGAGTCTTCTCCAACAACGAAGACGAAGACAACTCCAGTGGCGGCATTGGTAAGTAGACTTTTTCCCCACTCTAGTCTGTCAATAGAAAATAGCAGTTTTGTAAAGTGTTCTGCTGGTACTTTTTGTATGCAAAAGCATTTTCTCTGTATACCCCTCTTTTGAGATACATGTAGTGCAATTATTTTGCAGCAGTCAAGAACTGAGCAGATGATGTTCACCGTCTCACTTTTTCACCAGTTTTGTGTGTGTGTGTGTGTGTGTGTGTGTGTGTGTGTGTGTGCGCGTTTGCAGGACATCAAACATACCCGGCCTGGATCTGCCACTTCTGTTGGCATGTCAAGCAAAGACGAGCCTGCTACACTGGCAAGCCTACAGGCCAGAGTGAGGCAGCTGGAGAAAGATGTGAGTGTGTTGTCTGTTTACCAGAAATGACCACAGGAAGATGATAAGCAGGACTTCACATAACTGAATTTTAATGTTGCTTCGTGAAGCTTCCCCCTTTGATTCTGTTCTCTTCCCTTTTTTTTTTTTTTTTTTTTGGGCTCCTTTTTTTTTCCTTTTTTTTTATTTCCTACTTTTTACATCTTTATTTTTTTATGGTGAAGGAAAGTAGGTTTTTGTACTGGAGTACATGTACATAACATTTGTCCTCAACCCATCCCTCCACCCCCCCCACCCCCACCCCCCATCTTGTCATGCTAAGAGTAAGACTCTATCAGATCCAGAATTTTTGTACTGAAATGTATGCATTTCTTCTGTTCCTTGCCTGCGCTGTATTTTCACCGCTGTCTCTCGAGTCCACCTTAGACTGCATGTAGCCCAAGGTGGACTCGAGAGACAGCGGTGAAATACATGTAGCCCACTTTCTTTTCTCATGTCCTTTCTATGTGTGCTGAGTGGAGATAGATGGTGTTTGCGTGTGTCTGCATGTATTTCAGTTGTTTTTTGTTGTTGTTGTGTTGTTGTTGTTGTTGTTGGTTTGGGTTTGTTTTTTTGGCGGGGGGGGGGGGGTGATGTTGTCTTTACCTCTTTGTTTGTTGTTTGTTTGTTTGTTGTTTGTTGTTAATACATGTAAATCTCTTTAATTTTTTTTGTTAAGCTCGGTGAAGTGAAAAGCTGGATCTCCAAGACCGCATCCAGGCCCTAGAGGAACGTCTGTCAGAGGTCAGCTTGGCTGCCTCAGCTGCCACACATGGGGACACTGTCAATACTGTCACTGGTGCTGGAGATGATGGCGGTGTGGTGGGCAGAAAAGGCCAGCCTCAAGGTCTCAGTGAAACCCTGAAAGCCAAAGATCACTACATCGAACAGCTGGAGAAACAGCTTGCCACCACTCAAGGAGAGGCAAACAAGACGGTTAGTAGTAATAGTAGTAGCAAAATAAGGTTTGGTAAAAATGCCTCCGAGTTGGCATGGTTTGCCCTCAGGATAGTACATGTATGTAATTGCATCATAACCATGAAGTTAATCTTAACCTAATGCAAAACTTTAACCTAAAACTTTAACCGAACCCTGTTGTCTCCCCCAGCCCTTTTGTTTGTTTGTTGTTGTTTGTTTGTTTGTTTTAAAAACAAGCTTGCTTGATTTCAATGTTTTCCGATGCATTGATTAACAAATTACTTTTTCTTTTACTTTTTTTTTCCCTTTTTTTTTCCCCTTGCGTCATGAGCAAGCAGCACATGTTTCAAACCAGTTGTAATACATTATACTGAAGGTCACATTTCTGCACAAAGCTTTGAAATATGCTTAGCCTTGTAAATGTTTTTAGGCATCTGTATTGTTGAAGTTGTCTGTTTGTTTTATTTTGTTTTGTTGATGTGTGATAATCACTGTTGCTACAGACAAATGACAAGTTCAACATTTGACATACAGATAAGACAGCACTCACTTTCATTCATTTTTATATGAAATAATATCTGTACACAACAAGACTATATATCTCAGCTTCCTTATCTTCACAGCGCATACGTCTAAAGAAGAGGATCAAGACATTGACGGCACAGATAAACGAAGCAAAACAAGAGTCATCCATCGCACATCTTGAAATGCGCGAGCGACAAGAAGAAGACAAGCTTGACCATGGTAAGCATGAATTTCAGTGGGAGTCAAAAGAATAAATGCCACTGAGTGATCTGTTCCTCTGTCCTTTTAAAGTGATTTCTATTTTGTTTTGCTGCTTTTGTTTTGGTTATCCTGGGAATTGGGCCTGCGTACCTTTACTAAGAGATCTATATACTAGTCCTTTCCTTCTTTACTTGCATTAGGGGAGCCGGGGTGGTCAAATGGGAGAGCGTTGGACTTCTAATGCTCGGGTCATGAGTTCGATCTCGGCTGGGGCCAAATATTTGTGCTGGCTTTTCATCGTTGCCCCATCTTTGATATCACCCTATGTGGTGGAAAAGGACGTTAAACCCCCAAACACCCACCCACCCTCATTACTTGCATTCTTACAAACAAAAAAGGGGGAGGGGAGGGGGGAGAAACAATTTCTGATCTGGTATGTCTTAGGTGACATTTCTTTCGCCATATCCCCTTTCCAATATGAAATTAACATTCAGTGGAAGGCACTAAAAGAGTCACTCGTGGGGTGTTTGCCTCACAGTCAAGCTAGCTGTATCATCCAAACTGGCATAAGTTTGAGGCAAATTAAAGGGTACGACAAGTCAAGAGCACTATTGGGTTTAAATGACAGATATTGAGGTCCTAGACGGCTGCAGCCCAAAAGATTTGAACACGAATACACCATTCAGCATTTTTCACACCAAACGGCAGCCGAAATGCGATGCCATGGAGGCTGCCATGTTGATCCTAGCAGTCAGGGAACGCAGAAGAAGAAGAAGAAGAAGATCCTAGCAGTGTCGTCACTCCACCACTCAGCAGCAGGCGAGATTCAGACACTGTGTGCAGGTGTGCCTGCTACACATTTTAGGCGTGCTATTTCTGGCTCGTATACACACTTTGCTTATTTCTTGAAAGCTAGAATGGATTTGGGGATAGTTCCCTATAATTTCGAGCAAGAATATTCTGAGGAAGAGCTCAGTAAGGGGTCAGGCAGAAAACAGTGTGGACGCCGATGGGGAAGAGCCGATTGATGAGAACGAGTGCAGTTGTGGGAGATGCGTGTTTGACAAGTGAAGCAGCAACATCGTTCGCAAAAGCGCCAGTGAAACAATCCGGGGTAAAATGATCTCCACAAACGAGGTCTCGATTATTCCAGGTGTATGCCTGCACTCGGCGGGGCAAGCGAGTCGTTCAAGTTCTCCAACCATTTCGCACACAACCTCCGTTTTTCCTTTGATTTGTTTAGATTCGGAAATTCAAAAAAGCTTTTGTGGCTTCCATCTGCATTCTTACATGTGCCTTGTTTGCTGAAACAACCAAACGCTTTGCACGGTGGCATCTCGAACACAAAATAATACTCTGGAACAACCCGCTCAAAGCGGGCACTGCCGACAGTGGTGGTGGAGTGATGTCACCATCAGCACCTTTCCAGTCTCATTCGCGAAAGAGCGCAGCAACATGGCGCAGCCCAGGAATCGAAAGCAGAGGGTGTTTTCGGCACATTTTTGAGTAAATGGTACTTTGTTCACGAAAACTTTTGCTGTCTAACAGCTTAGGACCTCAATATCTGTCATTTAAACCCAATAGTGCTCTTGACTTGCCGTACCCTTTAACTTAGGAAATATTTTGTTTCATGAAAATGGGAAACAGTTTAGTGGTAAGATTTTGTAGCATGTATAAATTAAAACTTGTTCTTCCTTACTCTCTTCCCTTCAGAGTAGACCGACTGGATTTTAGTTCACATTTGTAAACTGAGCGACTGTATATGTGTCATCCATGACTGTATGTCACCTTATTCATTTTCAGATGGGAAAGGTTGCCCAGCGTCACACTCTCCTGCAAGTCTGGCACCAGACGAAGAAGGCAGACAGTCGAAGATGAAGGTCATCCTGAACTTGTCGGCACAGGTGTCTGAGCAGGCAGAGAAGATCGCACGGCTGGAGAAAGACCTAGAGGAGAGAGACTCTGAGATCAGAATGCTTATGGAAGATTACGCTCGTGCTAGCAGCACAGACTTCTCAGCGAAATCTCACACTTCACCACACAGTATTAAGATGGGTGCAGGAGAAATGCGTGGAGCTACCAGAGCTACCGGGCAGTCTTTTGGGCCTGAGTCGTACGGCAGGCAGCTCACACCAGTGGACCCTTCAAACAATTACAGTTTTGACAGAGACAAGAAATTGGCCACACGGACCAGGCCGAACGCAAGCTCGGCAGACAGGCCTCAAGCACCACTCCTGAACAAGAGAGGTCAAATGCCACCAAGGGGGCTTGCTCTTGAGCGACAGTCCACAGCACTCTCAGATTCCGACTCAGACTGGGAGATGGATTCAACCACACCAAAAATTCACAGCGCTCCAGCTCGTACTAGGGTCAAAAGTGCAGCGACAGCATTCAAGGACAAGAATGACCCGGGTTGCCCCACAACAGTGGACGAAGACAAGTGGAGTTTGGCCACCGATGACAACGACCTCATGTTCACGGCAGAGGCTTCCCTTTCCCGAAATGGCAGCGCGAAGCAAAAGAGGAAATCGGCATTGAAATCTAAACTGGAGCGAACCAGAAATGAAAGATCCAAGGCACTGATGGGCCCTTCGCTGGCGTTTGCTGCCTCACCGCAAGATCAGCTGGCAGACACAAGCTGTAACAACACTCCGACCCCACGTAGCACGGCCAGGGGTTTTGAGTTCAGCGCAAACAAGGGAATGTCTTTTGCAGTGTGATTTACACCTATCAGGCTTTATCGTGGTTTCATCATATCTGCAGCATAGACGCTAGGATGCATTCCATCATCCTTCAGCTAGTGGCCATGCAGACATAATGATGCTTCCGTGAGAATTCACAGTGCTGCCGTAGAACAGTGGATGGAGTAAACGCTACTAGAAATTGTATATATCACATCACAATACACCTGACATGAGATTTCCACAACCTGTGACTCAAACTGTACAGACATATTGGTCCCTCTGGAAATTTACAATGCTGTTGTAAATCATGCAGTGACACCACTTCAGAGGGGATAATGCTGCCATTTTGATGCTCACAGACCGTTCTTAGTCTTTTTTGTGGTATCTATCCTCACACTGCTTAAACACCTGGACAGTGACAGTGTTTGTAATGCTGGCACTGCGCCAACAAAAGTGTACTCAATGATGCGGCAGTCACACTGAGCGCTCCAGTGGTGTAACAACAGTCCGAAAATTTGAACGTTTGACTGCTCGTGCAAACATCTATCGCATTAAGAGCTGTACTAACCATCAAGATGGAGAATTTTGAGCGTCCAGGCACACTCACAAGCAAAACTGTTCCAAAGCATAAGTTGGCTTTAACAAAGATGGAATCAGCCCATTTGATTTGTATGTCATCAGAATGCACCCAGTATGAGACTACCACAATCTGTGACTCAGTCTGACTCGATCTATTGGTCCCTCAGGGCCCGCATGTAAAAGTCAGGTTTAGGGAGTTTAGCCCCTGGTTAGGGTCTAACCTCGAACTAAATTAGCTCAAGGGTTAAATTTTCTGTTGTTTTTTGTTTTAAATCAGGAAGCGGGTCCATTCAAGCAAGGTGCCTGTGCCGTTGTAGAAGGATTTTTGTCTTTCTTTCTTCACTTCCTTTTTTATTTAATTTTGTTTTGGGGTTTCTTTTGTCCTAGTCTGGGTTAGGCCCGTAGCCGTGGGTTAAATTAACCTCGAGTTTTACATATGGGCCCTGGAAATGTAAAACACTGCTGTAAAACAGTGGACGAGTGAATGCTCCTTGAATGCTTCTTGAATATTTGTTACACGCACATCAGACCCTTTATAGTCTAGCATAAGATTTTTATGATCTTTGACTCACAGGTTGGGTGTTCTCATAATTTATTTGTCTTGAGTGTTCTGTCAGCAGCCTTGTGTGTCACGGAGTGAGTTGGTGTGTTATTTATGATTGTGTGTGTGCTTTTTCTCATGCCGTTTGCAGCTGGGCTTTCTGCTGTGATGAAGTAGGACTTAGACAGAGCGTGGTCCAGCATTATATTCAGCAGCCTGCTGAGAAATCTTTAAGTGCTTTTAAACACCGGTATTGCATTTATAAGATGCCCAGCATTTCAGTCTTTGTTGTGTGCACAGTAGCACGTGTGTGTGTGTGTGTGTGTGTGTGTGTGTGTGTGTGTGTGTGTGTGTGTGTGTGCAGGTGTGTGTGTGTGTGTGTGTGTGTGTGTGTGTGTGTGTGTGTGTGTGTGAGAGAGAGAGAGAGAGTGGATGTGTGTGTGTGTGTGTGAGAGAGAGAGAGAGTATTGACTTTGCTGTGCGCAGTCTGTGAAATTTCACAATCACAAAAGCGTGCATGGTAAATTCACTGTTTGCTTGAACTAACCGTCTGCTGTCATGGCGGTTTGTCTGAAACTTCTGTAGTAACATCATGCATTGTGGCAGTCCTCTGCTACGTTTACTCAGACACTGTGTAATGCAGTATTATAATTTCAAAGGGCAGGATAAGAACCCATCAGTATGGTTTGCACATGTATGTCGAGTCTTTTACCTGAGTCATGAATGTTTGTCTTCCCCTGACTGTCAGCATTAAAACAAGATATTGTTCTGAGTAGTGTTGGCTTCATTGTTTATTTTTGTAAAGTGTTGAGGGTGCGGTGTTTTTTTCTGAGGAATTGTAGCCACAGATTAGCTGTGCTGCATCCAAAAATTCACTAGAGATACACAAAGACAACAGGGGTACTGTACTCAATGCAAAACTACTCGTCTGAGTCGGGTCTGACAGCAAGGAAATCCTTACAGGACTTTGGACTCCCCCAAACCCCCCCCCACCCCGCCTCCCGTCTATTCCACTTGAGCCAATGTAAACGGAAAAATAAAAACTGTGTCGCTTTCCTGAGAATAAAAACAAAAACAGTACAGCGCGTAAGGAGTACACTCCCACCACAATCAAGTAAACATTGATTACTTTATCAGGCGCACACCTACACTGACGCATACAATAAGAACCATACATAGTGCGGCAGGAGATTGTCAGACAGACTGACAAGTAAAGCTTGCTACATACGTACAATCCATTTTTAGTTCAGTTCAAAATATTCTTTTGCGGTCTGTTTTAAAAATAAGCTTTAAATGGACTAATTGCATCTGTGCTAAGCAAACTTGCTTTGGAACAGTTTCGCTCATGAGCACACCTGTACAGTGAAAATACTTTATCCTGATGATAAGTAATGCTTGATGCAATACAATGTTGTTTACATTTCGAGAGGTTGAACATTCAAAGTGTCTGGCTGTTGTTATACTTCTGGGCCCGCATGTAAAAGTCGGGGTTAGGGAGTTCAGCCCCGGGTTAGAGTCTAACCCCGAACTAAACTACATGTAGCTCTAGGCCGGGTTAGATTTTCTGTTGTCAGTTTTTTGTTTTAAATCAGGAAGCGGGTCCATTCCAGCAAGGTGGTTATGCCGATATAGAAGGATTTTTGTCTTTCTTTCTTCGCTTCCTTTTTTGTTTAATTTTGTTTTGGGGTTTCTTTTGTCCTATTCTGGGTTAGGCCCGTAGCCGTGGGTTAAATTAACCTCGAGCTCTACATACGTACGGGCCCTGGAGCGCTGAGTGTGGTAGCCACGTCGTCAAGTACTACGCCTCTGCTGGCTCAGTGCCAGCATTACAGACTGACGCTGTCACTGTGACCATCGAGGTGCCCGAGTCAGTAAAGTGGTGTGATGACAGATACTAGGATAGCACGAAAACAGCTCAGAACGTTCTGTGAGCATAAAACGGTAGCATTAGCCCCTTTAAAACAGACAATTTGACTTTATAGCTTCAGTTCGTTCAAAAGTATACAAAGTTAAAAAATAAAATAAATGTGAAGAAGAAAAAAACACGAAATTAAAAGTCTTCCTTTTGTCACTGTGTGCCACGGCAGTCCATCTGCTCGGCGACAGCCAAAGCAAAAAACAAAACAAAACAAAAACAACGGAACAGTAAGAACTCTGTCAGTTTCCCAGGAAAACTAGCACAGCGTCAGTGTGACGACTACACTCCTAATACTGATTTACCACAATAAATCAAACCCGCGGCATTTGTGTAAGGCTCACACCTACACGCGCTCGTTAGAGCCATGCTAGGAAGGCAGATTGCCCAATACATTGACCGGGAGAGCCGGCTTGCTGCACTGAATAATAACAGGGTTCTAGATATTGCCCCATGTCGTAATAACTCAACTGTGACCGACTATTTACTGACTGAACTAAAAATGTGCTCGAGGCCCGATACTATAGGTGGGCTAACCGGCCTCACATGAGTTAGCGTGACGGTTAGCGTGACGGTTAGCGCGCGTGACCTGGGCTGGACTGAGCACGCGTCAGTCAGGTTGTACATGGCGGTAAACCAAGATTGCGGAGTGTTTCCGGAACTGATTACGATTAAAAAGTTTCGACAACGACTGCTCAGTGTTTTGGGGGTTGTTGTTGATGTTGTTGTTGTATGAGGACAGAATGAGTAATTATCAGTATTGACCGCACAACCTAAGAATGAAGACTGAGGCCGGAACTTGATGTCAGGAAAGCCCCGGCACTGCAACTGAAGTAATTATTCAGCTACGGGGTATCCGACAAGGAAATCCGGGCACAAAGTGGGACCTTTTTCAAGTCATTTCAGTATTCAGTCGGCTAGCCATAGTGTTAAAAGACTGAACTGCAAATAAAAGTGTCGGCTTTCGCTTTCCTGGGAAATCCAGCGCAGCCGGCGTATCAGTAAGGACTAAACTCCCACCGGCCCGGCACTGACTGACCGACAATAAATCAAACATTTATTACTTTATTAGACACACGCCTTAGGCGGAACTGATCGCATTTTCTTTTTATCTGTCAGTTGGCGTGAGCCAATGTGAAACTGACGAAAATAAAAACTCTGTCGCTTTTCCGGGAAACTCAGTGATAAACTGAAGTGCGGTTCAAAATTCTTGATAATTTCCCTTGCCGGGAAAACAAAACAACAACAACAACAAAAACCGCCGTGGGCGGGCGCATGTTGTGAGATTGCCCAGTCAGTGCATGTACCGCACCAGTAAAACAACGGAGACAGGGTCCGCTGTACGACCTAGGTCGGATTAACTCAGCTGTGACCGACTACAGGCCACTGTGCTAAAAATATGCTAGTGGCCTACCTCTGCATGACCCCAATCTAGGACACGCGTTTGACACATTATACCGACACGGCAGCGGTAAAGTAAGACGGCGCAGAGTAAAAGTGTTTCTTACGGTTAATTCCAACGTAACTTACGGTTAGTTCAAACGTTTCGATGGCGACCTTAGACTGCTCTAATGAAAAGCAACGTATTTGAAATATGAGCATGCACCCGTGTTTCCGGGCATCGTAGTGGGCTCGTGTCTGGCTGCCACGTGACGACCCTCTTTTTCACACAGACTGACAAACCAGAATTGAGTACAGTCACAGTAGCGGCACCGAGTGTTTCCATTTTCAACTGAAATGTTGGTAGCACCGCCGGAAACTCTCACTGAGTCACTCCTCGGCCGGACTAGTTTCGATTTCAGCCGGTGGGAAAGAAATGGGCCATTAATTTTATTGATCAACCAGAAAACCGCTTTCATTACTGACAACGTTAAAGGCGCGTGCTTGTTATTTCTCACATGTAAATGCCTCAATTTAGCTGACAGAAATACTTCGTCAATATTTTGAATTCAAAAGTCGTGAGAAAAAAAAAAGCAAGCCGGCCGCCATTTTGACTGCCTCTCGCTGTATGGTCATTTTAGGCGGCCGTTCAGCGTGAATTGGTCACAGTGTGAGGACACTCACACTTAAAAAGGTCCTTGTACTTAAACTTTGAAGGGTACATGTTACTTTTTGGGCTGTCTCCTCAGTCAGTTCCCTAGCGTGGTTCACTCGTGGTGAGGCTGGGTCGTCAACACACTTGAGACAATTCAAGACAACAGCACGAGAGGGCAAACCTGAACACATTATCACCTCAGACACCCGGAGGTACAGTGTG
>JACVVK020000743.1:0-7500 GCA_018292915.2 Batillaria attramentaria | reverse complement strand
TACAAAATTCAGTCTGAGAGTGAAATATTTCGGATAGTTTGGTGTCTTTGTTGTTGTTGTTGTTGTTAACACACTGTTTGTTGGTTTTTGTGAAGATTGCAGACCTTTAAACTCTTTAAATTTCTTGAACTGGCTCAAAGCACCGCGAGCTGAACCCAGCACGCACGCTCACGTGAATCACGCGCATTCTCTCACACACTGGACATTAACACATTACAATCACGTGGTGCTCAGCTATTCAATTTTCCCAGTTTAGAATTGCATTTATTACTAGTCAGGTCAATTGACCTGATTAACACAAACTTTTTCTACTTTTTTTTTTTAACAGATCAACAACTGTTCAGCATCATGAGGGGAATCCTGTTTCACCACGTGAGGAAGCTCGCCTTGCGTGGGTCAAGGTCACACCACACATGCCTCCTACGCTCCAAACGGCATACTGTCCTTGCACTGCTTCTGCCCTCGAAATCACTGATGCCGAGCCCAGCGTCACTTAGCTCAGCCGCGCATGCGCAGGCTCCGTTGCCACTGGTAACTGCTTCTCTTGCGTGGCGTAGACACATGTCCACCACTTCGGCACCGGGGTCAAGGTCAAGGCCGAATCGAGAAATGTCAAGGACGCAGACAGGGGATCCACAACCCTCAAGGTCGTCGAGCAGTATGTCTGGAGAGATGATGGCGGAAATGCCCGGTATTGACGACAGAGCCAGATCGTCCAAACCGTTCAGCAGTATTCCCGGCCCACGCGGACTGTACACTGTTCCCCTTATAGGCACAACTCTTCTCTTCAAACCGTTCTGTGAGTTCTTCTCATCTTTGCTTTCTACCTCTGTAGCAGATAGGATAGAGCAGCTGCTTCTGGTCCGCAAAATCGTCTGTGCCTCAGTTGTACATGTACGTGATTCAAGATTAAAGCGACACATGGTGATGCATACGAGAGGTTTTCCTTTCATCCCTCCGGCTACAGTTGTTGTTGTTTGTCCTGTACATGATTTCAGCCGACCACACTCCAGAGAAAATCGACAAGCTGTGGGCGGAACTGCACGAGAAATACGGTTCCATCATTCGGCTCAGGCTCGGCAAAGACTGGCTCGTCATTCTCGAGGATCTGTCGGACATCGAGCAGATGCTCCGTCCTACTGACCCCACGCCGTACCGATCCCCGATCCAGCCAGACGGCGTCTACATGAAGAGGGAGAAACCTGGCCAGCGGACCATTGGAAACACGTGAGGCGCATGCCTGCGTATCTATCTATCTATCTATCTATCTATCTAATTTAATGCTAGTGTTTATTATGTATTATCTTATGCGTATTTTTAATTTGACGTGTATCATTGTCTTTGTCTGTCCACCACACCCAAATTTCCCTCTGGGATAATAAAGATATCTATCTATCTATCTATCTATCTATCTATCTATCTATCTATCTATCTATCTGTCTGTTTAGCAAATTGTCAACTAACTGTTCTGTTTTTACTGACGAGCCTGAACGCACATTTCTTCATGGAAGTTGTATTGTATTGTATTGTATTGTATTGTATTGTAAGCTAGCTCCGTGTGCGTGCGTGCGTGCATGCGTGCGTGCGTGCGTGCGTGTCTGTCTGTCTGTCTGTCTGTCATAGGTGGTAGAGCTTAGCTGCCGTGACTTCGACTCCTGGCAGGAAACCAAAATTTTCAGTCTCTCGCGGATTAGCATTGTCATGAATTATCATTCACTCCTTCTGTTTCTTGGTCGGTCACATAAATTCGTAAGCTTGTGATTTTATTCTTACCCTGGCAGCCATAAGTCCGTACAGACTCTTAATACTTACGTTCTCTCTCTCTGTCTGTCTCTCTTCCTCTGTTCAGTAACGGGGAGGAATGGCGACGCCTTAGGTCCCCGCTGAACACCAGAATGAACCGCCCGTCGTCAGCACTTCCCTACCTGTCCATCCAGGAGACCGTGGCTGTGGACTTCGCTCACTCTCTCTACCGCCAGCAGTCTGCGTCTCCACAGGTCTTGCAGGAGCTGTTCTTCAGATACGCTTCCGAAAGTCAGTATCAGTTCCAAAAAAAAAAAAAAAAACCCTCCTTACATGTTCTCGTGTGTGTGTGTGTGTGTGTGTGTGTGTGTGTGTGTGTGTGTGTGCCATTCCTGGCGCATGCATGTATATGAGTAAGGAAATAATAATAATAATGTGTGTTGCATGCCCAGTTGTTCGGCTCAAAGCGCCGATAAACAGTACACAACACAACACGCACGCGGCTCACGTGAAACACGTGCATTTTCACTTCCTTCGAACATGAACACTGTGACATCACAGTCACGTGACTGATGCGAGTGGTCAGCTGAGCTATTTTCGGAATTATCGTGCAAGATGACTGTACCATTTCTGAAACACCGATGAGTGTGGGGATTGGGGGGGGGGGGGGGTACAATTTCAATGAAGTACTGCCTACATCCCCCCTCTCTCTCTCTCTCTCTCTCATATTTCGGTTTTTCGGTTGTTGTTGGTTTTTTTGTTTTGTTTTTCTTCACCTGTACTGCTTTCTGTAGATCTTTGGGATCACATTTCCCATACTAAGCACAGTTCTCTGGCCTACTTCGTTCTCTTTGAGTAATACTTTTCGCTCCTGCAATCACTCCTTTTTTTCTTTTTTCTTTTGTTTTGTTGAGCTGCACAATAAGGGGAATTTGTCTGTTAGTTTTTTGTTGTAAAACTTTGCCGCCCTGCACCTTGCCCGTCGCAACAGTCCCTTCCGCAGGACCTTTCTCCCAGAACGATCTCGGTGAACGTACGTGCTTTTTGCCATGCGCCAGCGCGAGTTTGACATTCGATCAAGTACATATGTACATATAAAAAAAAGTACATGAAATTGCTCTATTTCCGACTATCCCCCAAAATAATCTGTGAATGAGCAAGGCCACGCATGGCTGTCACTGGATCACTCATGGTTTTACACCCCCCACCCCATACTCCTACCTGCTCCCACCTCATCCTCTTCCCAGTGCGTGACAAACCAGAGCTGCCCATTACAATAATGATTCACAGTTTTTAAACTTTTCACTCGTGATGGCCTTTCGGAGCTGTTCACTCGTGTTAATCCGTTATCTTTGAAACCCCCCTGTCCCCCCTTTCCTCAGTACTTGACAAATCAGAGCTGCCCATTTAACAATTATCACTTGACATTTTCAAAGATGCTGTCAACTCATGGTCGTCTTTTGAAGCTGTTCGCTCACGTTAAGCCGTTATCTTTGAATCCCCCCCTGTCCCCCCATCTCATCCAGACCCTTGTCAGTACTTGACAAATCAGCACTGCCAACTTTAATCCGTTATCTTTGAAACCCCCCTGTCCCCCCTATATCACCCTCTCCTCGGTACTTGAGAAAATTTAAACAGAGCTGCCCATTTAACAATTATCACTTGACATTTTGAAAGCTGCTGCCAACTCATGGTCGTCTTTTAAGGCTGTTCACTCACGTTCAGCCGTTATCTTTGAATCCCCCCTGCCCCCCCCCCCCCCCCATCTCATCCAGGCCCTTGTCGGTACTTGGCAAATCAGCACTGCCCATTTTAAGCCGTTATCTTTGAAACCCCCCTCTCCCCCCTATATCACCCTCTCCTCGGTACTTGACAAATCAGAGCTGCCCCATTTAACAATTATCGTTCGCATTTTTCAAACTGTTCACTCGTGGTCAGCCATTATCATTCGATCCTCCGCCCCCTCCCCATCCGTCTGTGAACTGATTCATTCACCGCCGCCCGTAAACAAACGTACTTGGTGCGTTATCTCCAAGGCCAGACTGATATCACAACAGGGCTTCCTCACGCAGGCAAGGAACATCGTAGCGGCGTCCCCAATCCACTATTCAGCTTCGTTTCGCGGGGTGTCGGGGGCGGGGTGTAGAACGAGGCTATAGTACTCCGCCCGTCTGAACACATTTTTACTCAATACGGAAGCCATTCGAAACGGAATTTATTTCAAATATAAAACGTTGAATTTTATTAAAGCCGGTTTGATTTTTTTAAGACACGGGCTGAAGGTGTGTATGTGTATGTGTGTGTGTGGATGTGTGTGTGTGTGGGGGGGGGGGGGGGGCCGGGTACACGATTGAAGTTAGTGTTGATCGGTGATTTGTACTTAGTTGCGACCGTTCAAAAGAAATTAATTGAGGCCTTAATATTGAAGAAATCAGGCGCTTTGGAACCCATATTTCTTTTCTTAGCATGCAACCACTCTGCGCCAAGGCGGCTATAAATACAGTAAAACAAGGGCACCTTACTCTATCAGTGCTGCTTGGCCCTGACCGGCCTACATCAGTACAGGACCCTGATGTTTAACTTGTTTGTACTGTTTTACTTTTAAGATAATTACACATCATAGTTTGAATAACTAAGTATAAAATTTATTAAACAAACATCTTCTCGTGGATTAACAAAAACTCACGCACACTCGCGGCCTTTTTCATGCGTACGAAATAAGCGAAGGTCTTCTTGCCTTTCTTTTCTCCGGTTACAGTTGTTGTTGTTGTTGTTGTTGCGTGCGTGCATGCGTGTGTGCGTGCGTGCGTGCGTGCGTGCGTGCGTGTGTGTGTGTGTGTGGTGTGTGTGTGTGTGTGTGTGTGTGTGTTGATTTGTTCAGAACACTCCAGCTGAAAGTAATTTGCTTTACGTAATCAATAATTTTTCTGTTGTTTTAATTCATACAGGCATCGGTGTGGTTTGCTTCAACAAGAGACTTGGCTTCCTGGACACGGACGCTGACCCCGCAACCAAGGAGTACACGGAGAAACTACTGCAGTGTTACAAAACGGCCATCTATTCTATCGGACAAGCCACATTCGGCAAGCAGTGGCTCTTTCTGCTGTTCAGGGATTCCTTCTACAACAAGTACAAGGAAACGAGGGACTATTCGCTCAGGTAAAGGCTAAATATAGTACTCCTAGTGTCATAAAGGGGAGGCAGTGGAGGGAACGGGGGAGGGGCGGGTTAGCCCAGTGGTCACAGTAATTTCCCGTCAATTCAATTCATTTATTGTTCAGGCCACAGCCCATTGCAAAACAGTTCAGAACTACAAAAAGTACAGAACATCATGTCAGTCACCAGCAAAACACACACACACACACACACACACACACACACACACACACACACACACACACACACACACACCGCACGCACATCCCTCCTCCAAGAGGACAGGGGAGAAGAGGGGGGTGGAGGGATGAGGGGGGGGGGGGCGCAGGGGAGAATTGATTTTGAATTGAATTGTCGAATAATTCGACACATGAACAGCTACAGATTAGAGGCGTGGAGTCTAAATGCCCCAAATATATGTATACAATTATACATTGCAAGTAGTGACACCACTGTATCTCAGTTTTTCATCAGTTGGACAAAAGCAATGCCAGTCTGAATCCTCCTGAGCTTCTACAGTACTTGGGAGGAATATATTGTTGTCTTAAGCTTGAGTAGCAGGAGCAGATAAATATGAAAATGATACTCAGTTTCCTTTACACCTGGCCGGACAAAATGGACAAAATAAATCTGCATCTTGAACTGACGTTATGCACAGTGGTCACAGTTGAGTGTTGGAATTTCAATGCTCAGGCCGGTCGTGAGTTCAGTCGAATCCCGGCTGGGAGCCGAATCAGTATTTGTGCTGACTCAATTTTTCGTTCAGTGTTGCCCCGTCGTTGATATCACCCGTATGTGGTGGAAAAGGACCTTAACATGGCTATTTTGGGCGGTCTACCCCGGTGCCAGTGGCAGCTTTACTTTCAATGTAGTCGGTGAAATTCCGGGTAGCCTCAGAGGCTGCAAAACTGCCCTGCCACTCAGAGTATTGTATTGCTATGATTGTCATTATTATTCAACGACACAGGCTTGCCACCCAGTTCGTGGAGGAGGCGATGGAGGAAGCAGAGAGGAAGCAAAGGGAGGGAACACTGGACCCAGACGAGCCGAACTTTCTGCTCTCCCTTCTGTCAGAGAAGTCACTCAAGGTGGAGGACGCTGTCTCCATATGCGATGGGTTGCTGTTGGCGGGATCAGACTCGGTACAGTCTCACCTTCTTCGTCTGCAGATGCTCTCTCTCTCTCCTTGTAAAATAAAGTTTCGTTCGGTCGTTCTCTCTCTGTGATGAAGTTACGTAAGTTGTTGTAGTTATCCGCTTCGTGTCAAGTTAACTGAGACGTGACATGCTATGCAAGCCGGCCAGCCAGATCATTGTCAAACGGGTTCTTAGGATCGTCAGTGATCCTATAAATTATCTCAATCGGGATTTGTGTAACTGAGAAAGTTTCACCACCATGATATCACCTCAGTGTCTCTCTCTTTCAGCCTTTCTGTCTCTTTCGGTCTCTCCGACAGTCCTGGCTCAGCCGGCTGCAAACGAGACAGCCGGCGTTAAAATCAAATTATTTTAGTTGGAAACAAAAAGGTGTGACTGAGAACTCAAAGGATGTGTCTTATGAATTTAAATTCATTACTGTGCCGGGCTGTGTTCCCTGAGCACATACGACATGTAGCGTAATTACAGTGATCCCTTTGTCAGTACGTTTGACTCACCGGAAGGGGGGCAACTACCTCTTTTCAATTTTTCAGGAACAATCATGCCCCTGAGCAAACTTGTACTCTTAATCCGCCAGGCCATGTAGGGGCAGAAACTAAGGCAAGACAGAAATTCAAAGGCAGAGATTTTTCTCCCATTGGTTTCAAACTAAAAAGAGGTTGCTTCCCTTAGACCGTGCAACAGGTGCGCGCACCCCGATACAGGACGGACCTAGCTGAACTGTTTGCTGACTCCTTTCTTCTTGTTTTGTGGGTTTGGTCACGTACAGACGGCGTGCGGGCTGCAGCTGCTCTTCCACGCGCTTGCTACCCACCCAGACAAACAGGAGAAACTTGCGGCAGAAATCCTGGGAGAGCTGGGATCTGACGGCAGCCTGACTGCTGAAGCCTTGGGCAGGATGACCTACATGAAGGCCGCTGTCAAGGAATCCTTGAGGTCCTTCTTCTTTCATTTCCGTTTGATTTTGTTTTTGCCTGTTCTTCTGCTGCGTTAGCTTGTGTGTTTGTGTGTGAGCGCTTTGCCCTTGTGGCTTCCCACTCTACCCCCAGGGTCTGTCTTCGATAGGGCCCGAAGCCGGAACTGGACAAGGCGATAGAAATTCTTAAAGTTAGTTTCAGTTGAACAAACGTTTATATCAGTCATGGTCATGTTCAAAGCAGCAAAACACGAGGGCTGTTCCGTACATTTGTTGAAGTTTACTGACACAGTTAGCGCAGAAATTAGCGTATTACATGGCACATTTCGGTCATGTTCAAAGCAGAAAAACGCGAGAGCTGTTCCGTATATTTGTTGAGGGTGGGTGTGTGTGTGTTTGGGAGTTTAACGTCCTTTTCCACCACATACGGGTGATATCAAAGACGGGGCAACGATGAAAAAGCCAGGACAATATTTGGCCCCAGCCGGGGTTCGAACTCACGACCCGAGCATTGGAAGTCCACCGCTC
>JACVVK020000742.1:152500-169854 GCA_018292915.2 Batillaria attramentaria | reverse complement strand
CTCGAACGCATGGAAACTTTTGTGTCAGGTATTTTAGTGTGACCTGGGCGTTGCCCGTGTGACGAAGAGATGCAGAGACATGGACACGATGTGAGCAGACGTCACTACAAGAACTTCCACCCAAACATAGCTTGGTGTCAGCAGTGAAAAATCTCTCTCTCTCTCTCTTCTTTTCTGCCTTGTTTGTATTAACTTTCGGTATCCTTGTACCGTTGTGTGTGTGTGTGTGTGTGTGTGTGTGTGTGTGACTCTCTCTCTCTCTCTCAGAAACTGAAACACAAACATGTGATACATTTGCTAGTGCTATGGCGTGAGGCATTTTAGTGTGACTCGGGCGTTGCCCGTGTGATGAATAGATGCAGAGACATGCATTCACCAGGACAGTACACTTTTCTTTTTTTTTTTTTGCTGCCCCAACTCTTTTTGCAAGCTCCAGTGGTGTTTCCTCCCAGGTCATGGGTGGAATCCACGGAGGGCTCGAAGGCTGGGGCAATTTTTATTATGCATGATGATGGAGATGAGGATGATGGTAAGATGATGCTATGGAGGTCCATGTGGTTTGGGACTGCGGGACAGGGCCGCATTCCACGCTTCCTGTCATAAATATCCCGGCGTTCACCAGGCCCGGAAACTACGGCACCTGCGGTGCCGGCCGTGTAATCATCCACATCATAAGACGTGTCATACCAAGGGAAGCACCCCCAAAGTCGCACCCGTGAAGTGGGTGAATCTCGGCTGTGTGGCAACAGCCTCCCCATTGGGCCCATAGCACACCCGCTCTGGGTAGGAGCCGACCTAGGTAGGAAAAATCCCGCTTGTCTCGGCTGGGATTCGAACCCGGGTCTCCCCGGTCCATAGTCCGAAGTGCTAACCACTACACTACGGGGGCCTGTGCACAGTACACTTTCAACCTGTTTCGAGATTATTTCCTGCATGAGTTGTCCCCCGTGCATACACAGACCCGCAGCAAGCATGCATTTTTCGTGGCAGCTTTGTGCTCTGCCACGAAAAATGCGTGCTTGTTGCGGCAAGGGAGACAACTCATGCAGGCAATACTCTTTAAACACGCTGAAAATGTACTGTGCTGGTGAACGCGACAGTTTTCACCGCTTCTGTGCACACTGTGAAATAACACTGGACCTCAAAGTTGTTCGCAACTGTCCACTTTCCAAGCTTGTCACTGAGTTTTTTTGTTTTTGTTTTTTTTTTTCCTTCTTAGGTACAGTATCACTTAGCTCGGGTCGGTCTCGCACGGTTAGCCCGATTTGTGCGTCGTCGAAGGGGCCTAGAGAAGCGACGGTCCCGGAACAGCGGGTTGAGACCGATCTGTGAGCCTTTTTATTTATTTATTATTTGGTTATTTTTTATTATTATTAAACTGTGCCTTTAACCTCGCTGGGGTGCTGACTGCGCAGCAAAACGCGTCTGAAGTATGAGATGCCACACCTACCGACAGAACCGATGTTAAATTGTTCTCTCGACCGAGAGACACTGAGTCACACCGTACCGCTGGTGGCCGAGTCAGTGACTGTTTTCACGTGATGTACTCAGCCATTCAGCGTCTGTGACGTGGCGTCACTGATGCGTGACCTTTACCGGTCGGGCCAGGTGCTGCAGCAGGCTTTGTCAAAGGATAACGAAGCGGGGCTGGCGGTTGCCCTGTCACGGTGATGTATCATGGCCCGGGGGCATTAGCTTGAGGTCACTAGCACGTACTCCCAGCCCATCTCACTTTTTAGGACGCTGGAGCTGCTGCTGCTGCTGCTGCTGTCCTCTCGGCCGGCTTAGGAACATTTGTGATCATGGCAGGGACCGTAGACGTGAAATGAAATACAGCCCTCGCCCCCCCCTCCCCCCCCCTCGGCAGGTGCCGTGTCTTTTGTATTCCAAGCTTTAGAACAAAAACTTACGGACACAACAACAATGATCTACTCCGTCTTTGGAACACCGGCTATTCGAAACAAACAAACAAACAAACAAACAAACAAACAAACCAAAAACATCAGGCACGCAGACTCAGTTTCCAGCTGTCAAAACACATCTTTTCTCAGTTCAGCAGCAATGACGAGTGAATGACAGAACTCTGTGGTGTGTGTTTGTGTGTGTGTGTGTGTGTGTGTGTGTGTGTGTGTGTGTGTGTGTGTGTGAGTGTGTGTGTGAGTGTTTGTGTGTGTGTGTGTGTGTGTGTGTGTGTGTGTGTGTGTGTGTGAGTGTGTGTGTGTGTGTGTGTGTGTGTGTGTGTGTGTGAGTGTGTGTGTGAGTGTTTGTGTGTGTGTGTGTGTGTGTGTGTGTGTGTGTGTGTGTGTAGGTGTGTGTGTGTGTGTGTGTGTAGGTGTGTGTGGTGTGTGTGTGTGTGTGTGTGTGTGTGTGTGTGTGTGTGTGTGTGAGTGTTTGTGTGTGTGTGTGTGTGTGTGTGAGTGTGTGTGTGTGGTGTGTGTGTGTGTGTGTGTGAGTGTGTGTGTGTGTGTGTGTGTGTTGTGTGTGTGTGAGTGTGTGTGTGTGTGAGTGTGTGTGTGTGTGTGTGTGTGAGTGTGTGTGTGTGTGTGTGTGTGTAGGTGTGTGTGTGTGTGTGTGTGTGTAGGTGTGTGTGTGTGTGTGTGTGTGTGTGTGTGTGTGTGTGTGTGTGTGTGTGTGTGTGTGTGTGTGTGTGAGTGTGTGTGTGTGTGTGTGTGTGTGTGTGTGTGAGTGTGTGTGTGTGTGTGTGTGTGTGAGTGTGTGTGTGTGTGTGTGTGTGTGTGTGTGTGTGTGTGTGTAGGTGTGTGTGTGTGTGTGTGTGTGTGTGTGTGTGTGTGTGTGTGTGTGTGTGTGTGTGTGTGTGTGTGTGTGTGTGTGTGTGTTACTATTACTATTGCTTGCATTGCTTTCTTTTAGTTCTTTCTGGGATTATTCTTTTCAGTTTTACTAGATAAGCGCTCACTGAGGATAAGCGCAATGTAAGTAGTCATTCTTATTCTTATTCCTATTCTTCTCCTTCTTCTTTTTCTTTGGGGGGGAGGGGCGGGGATAATTCTGTTTTGCGGTTTTGTTTTTTTTGTGGGGTTTTGTGGTTGTTGTTGTTGTGGTTGTTGTTGTTGTTGTTGTTGTTGTTGTGTGCGTGCGTGCGTGCGTGCGTGTGTGTGTTGTGTGTGTGTGTGTGTGTGTGTGTGTGTGTGTGTGTGTGTGGTGTGTGTGTGTGCGTGCGCGCACGCGTGTCTGTGCTCTACAAATGCAATTTAGTAGTAATAGTAGTAGTAGTGGTAGTAGTACTGATCAATGTTAAGGAAAAACACTACAAACACAGAAATCGTGCTACGTCACATAAACACTTGGCAAGAGGCCATATGTGTAAGAGAAGAGTTTTGCCGTCTCCTGTGACCAACAGAGAGAGAGAGAGAGAGAGGACCTGTCTACTCTAAATCTATGCAGACAAGAAGAAGAAAACATGTTAGAATAGAGAGCACGGCGCTTCAAGCGATCATATGTTCCACTTTCTCTTTTCTAGGTGTTTGCTGAAGGCGGCCATGGCGAAAACAGTGTATGCAGAATCCGCGAAAGGCGAGGTTAGGATCCGGGTCTTTTCAACATGTGGACGAAATGCCGGCACTCATTAAATCTTCGTCAAACATTACTGAAGAAGAAACACTGCAGGGTGCTGCGCATGCTTTGCACATTTTTTTGGTTTTTTTTTTTGTTTTTTTTGTTTTTTTGTTTGCACATTCAGTCGGACAGGCTTTCCGGCTTTGCCGTAACCGACATCAGAGGAAGCACAGAACAGTGGTATCACTCTGAGATGCTTTACTGGTGTGACCGTGACCTTCAGAACGCTGCAGGGGAGAGAACCGTGTTTGTAAGGGAAACAACCAAACAAAACAGGTTTTTATGCAATGGCTTTTTCTACACACCCTGAAGACAAAACTTGCCGCATTCCATATGTCGTCAAAATGTGGCCGACCTGATAGTCGGTCTGGGTTGAAAAGAGTTCAGCTGGGTGGGGTTGGAACTGTTATATAGCTTCAACGATCTTCTTCTTGGTAACTTGCCCACTACTACAGTCTAAGTCATGAAACTAGCAGAGAAGCAAATCATCCAAATGACTAACCCACTGAATATTCCGGTACTCGGTACAGAGTTCTGATAAACACAGTTGAGCGCGGCATTTGTTTCAATCGGAGAACAATAGGTTTTCTTGGTACGGCAAAGATTGTGACTATGACAGTTGCATTTTTATTTTCTGGCAGAGAGAAGAGAGAGAGAGAGAGAGAGAGAGAGGTTGTCAACGGTACTGACAACACCATCAGTGATGACACATATATATCCATTGTTTGCGTACAATTGGCAGTGCCAAAAAAAAAAAAAAAACAAAAAGCGTGTAGTGCGTAGATTGCTTACGCCAAAAATGTATGCAAAATGAACTTGTGTAAGGGTTTTGTAAAAAAAATTAAAACAATTTTTTGTGGGTTTTGTTGTTGTTGTTGTTTGTTTTGTGTTTTTTTGTTTGTTTGTTTGTTTGTTTGTTTTTTTTGGGGGATACTGCAATTCAGGTTGAGATAGCTGCACATAGTAATCGGAGTTGGAACTCCAAATACTCGACCACCAACTCATTAAGTGTTATGAGTCAATTAATCACTGAAAATTTGCCTCGGGGGAACATTTTGGTGTCAATGACGTACATAGGGTGCTTTCATCGCCACAATCTCATTACACATTAATCTTTTTTTTTCCTCCTTCCTACAGTCACTAAATTAATTCTTCCGAGTAAAAAAAAAAAAAAAGTCCTGAAACCATCCTCCCGGCCCCTTCCTTTCTACGTTCTCTAGAACATGCTCTAGTCTCATGCTCAAATTCAAACGGAGTTCTGGCTCTTTATGAGTTAATTATTTGGCTGGTTGACAGCTGGTTTAGTGTTGTTTTTCACGACACAAATTTTATATCAACGCCAACACAAAAGTTTGGCTTCCATCCAGGGCGGCCCGCATGTAAAAGTCGAGGTTAGGGATTTTAGCCCCGGGTTAGAGTCTAACCTCGAACTAAACTAGCTCTAGGGTTAGATTTTCTGGAGGGTTTTTTTGTTGTTGTTGTTGTTGTTGTTTTTTTGTTTGTTTGTTTGTTTTTGGGTTGTTGTTGTTGTTGTTGTTTTTGTTTAACGAGGAAGCGGCTCCGTTCCACCATGGTGCCTAAGCCGTTAGAGAAGGACTTTTTTAACCTTTCTTCGCTTCCTTTATTTTATTTATTTATTTTATTTAATTTAATCTAATTTAATTTAATCTAATTTAATTTATTTGTTCATTTTTTTTTTTTTTTTTTTTGGGGGGGGGGGGTGTCTTTTGTCCTAGTCTGGGTTAGGCCCGTAGTCGTGGGTTAAACTTAACATCGAGTTTTGCATGCGGACCCTGGATTCCAGCTCACGAGTCGTGCATCTAATGTTCTGCCAGCCAGGCTATCCCAAGGCAAGGCTGTGAACCAGTTACAGGACTGATATGTGTATAACAAAACGCGTTCAACGTCAGTAATGCAGAAATGCAAAGCAAAGTGAGGCACTTAAAGTTCATGCAAGACAGAGGGGCGCTATACACCTAAAAACAACCTGTTTAACGCCATTGTGGTTTCCCCAAGGATGACAATAAATGAGCCGAGCCGGATTGAGAATGTAAATGAGAGAGAGAGAGAGAGAGGAGGGGGGGGGGTGTAAATTGTGAGCTAGGCGACAAAGACGCTCGAGGTGAAACGGCCTTCAGCAGCCAACAAGTATGTGGCGATAGGAGACTCCTTTCCGACACAAAGAGGAGGCGTTAAAAAAAAAAAAAAAACTACAGGAAACACACACACACACACACACACACACACACACACACACACACCCAAAAAACAACAACAACAACAACAGAAAAACGCCCCAACCCCCCCCCCCCCAAAACCACACACACACACACACACACACACACCACACACACACAACACACACACACACACACACACACACACAACAACAACAACAACAACAACAACAACAACAAACACCACCCCCAAAAAACAAACAAAGAAACAAACAAACAAATCCAACAACAACAAAACAATCAAACAAACAAACAAACCAAAAACAACAACAACAACAACAAAAATCCAACCAAAAAAAACACAAAAACCAACCAATAACAAAACAAAAACAAAAACAAACAAACAGCAACAACAACAACTAAGCTACAGCTATGCACAAGCTGCACAAACCTATTTCAAATGGGCCTGTGTAGCAGTGATGGCGGCTCACTTAAAGTTATAGCCATGTCTTAATTGCGTTCACGGTAATTACTGTTGAATGTTAATTAAACCAGTAATCCCGCCTCGCCTCAACGGGTTCACAGCCAAACCTATTCAGGTGATCTCATTCGTTTTCCCGCTTGACGGCAGGCATGCTACATGTAGATACAGACGAGGAACGAGTCACTAGTGTATGAGATGCGAGGTTGAGTCTAGGTAAAGGACACAGGTTGTGAACGATGTTGTCTGATGTCAAACGTGTCAAGGCCATGGCACAGGGTTAAGAAAAAAAAATCATATGTATCATCCCTAGTCGAAAATAGATACAAAAATAAGTACATGTACGAATTTACTTATCAATTACGTGAGGACTTGCCAATCTTCCACGCCTGATTTCCGAGTTCCACAACAACTACAAAACAACCACACAAAAAAAAAAAAAAACCAAACAAACAAACAAACAACAATACAAAACAAAAACCGACAACAAGCAGCAGATGAGTAGGAGCCGGGAAGTCCCCAGCATTACAGACGGGCAGACAGACAGACGGACAGACAGACAGACGGACAAGGCAAAGAACACACTCGAAAATAATAAGTTTCCCTCATAATAATTAACGGAAGAAAGAAAGAAGAAAATGTGTGTGTGTGTGTGTGTGTGTGTGTGTGTGTGTGTGTGTGTGTGTGTGTGTGTGTGTGTGTGTGTGTGTGTGTGAGAGAGAGAGAGAGAGAGAGAGAGAGAGAGAGAGAGAGAGAGAGAGATGATGATGATGATGATGAAACTTTAATTATCAACGGTAAAAGTTTTGACAGAAATTCGCCAGTTTGCAAATTTGCCGTTGCTAATACCACAGAGACTATCTACTAAGGAAAAAAAATGGAGCAAAATAAAATATAAAAGAAAAAACTTCAACACAGAAAATTATGCACTAAACTACAAGAAACAAAACCACAGAGAAAATCGTCCATCACATTCACAAACACGTGCGACCTTTGTAAACAGAGAGAGAGAGAGAGAGTATTTTTCAAGGCTAAAAGAATAGGTACATCGCCCTATTTTCTACAATGTCCCTTCTGCATACTACCGCGACAGAGCATGAATCCAACATGACTGCTCTCCGCGACTGCAACACTTCTCTCTCTCTCTCTCTCTAATGAAATGAAAATATCGAAGTAATGTTAAAAACGAAGAAAACGAAAAAAAATGAACGCGCGCATACTATGGTTAAGAGAGAGAGAGAGGGGGGGGGGGGGGGTGGATGGGTGTTTTACGTCCTTTTCCACCTCATACGGGTGATATCAAAGACGGGACAACGATGAGAGAGAGAGAGAGTGCAAAAAGGTGGGTGGGTGGGTGTTTGGGGGTTTAACGTGCAAAAAGGTACATTACTGGTACATTACTGGTTTTCCAAGGACGAACCTATCTAAACCGGTGCTGACTCTCTTGTGACGAGTCTCAAACTTTGATAATTGTCAAATGTTCAAACGGTGAGTCAACACAGCTTGCACTGGATATGAGAAAAGAATTCGGTCAACCTGACCGTTGAAAAGATAAACAAGAAACGAAAAAGTATGCACCCACGTGCGCTGGTGATCAGTCGTGGCACGATAACAGCAAAAACCGTGCGGCGTTTATCTGCAGTTAGTCATTCCTGTTGTTGCCAGCACTGATTACCCGAGGAGGGGGGGGGGGGGGGGTATAATCGACCTCAGTTGATAGAGAGCTGACTGTCAATGCTCTGGTCGCTGTGAGTTCGAACCTCAGCTGGGCGGGGGAAAAAAAAAAAAAACAACACCCCCCCCAAAAAACAACAAAAAAAAACCAAAAAAACAAACAAACAAACAAACAACAAAAAACACCAAAAAAATGTCCCTCTCTTTTCTGTTACCTCCCCTAGGTTTAGCCCCGAAATAGTCTTTAGCCAGATTTAGTAGGACTTCGTAAAGAGGACTTCGCTGAGCAGCGTAACCCATTTACATGTAAATTATCCTCACACGGCAGAGGCCGCGAGCTGCTAACGCGCTGCGATTGGCTAATGGTACCCATAGCGTGCCTAATTTACATGCAAATGGGTTACGCTGCTCAGCGAAGTCCTCCGTACGAAATCCTACTAAATCTCACGACTGTTGCTTGCGCGGCTTTAAGTCCTAACTAACTAACTAACTAACTAACTAACCTCCCGTAGGCGTATGACGTGGCAGGTTCAATTTGCAATTTTTAAGACTTGAGCGTGAGGCTTGCGGCATAGCCGGTCATCTGCCGAGTAGGAGAACGTGCACTTTCCCGGTTTCGCAAAGACTGTAGACGGCACTGTGCGGTCTCGCATTCAGAACTCTACTATAATCACTGAGACAGACTATTTCAGAGCGAACAGACGCAGTAGCTCACAAGCCAAATGTTCCAAGATTGGCTTTTGTGAAACCAACTTACCCAGTGGACATAGAAATAGCGCGTTTAGCCATCAAACTACGGCTGAGTATGAATGTGTGTGTGTGTGTGTGTGTGTGTGTGTGTGTGTGTGTGTGTGTGTGTGTGTGTGTGTGTGTGTGTGTGTGTGTGTGTGTGTGTGTGTGTGTGTGACACGGTATTTTATTGTTTAACGCTCTCTTTTCAAACAAACAAACAAACAACTAAGCAAACAAGGAAAAAGCCGGAAGATGGTTCCTGAAAAACTAGGGTATAGCGGGGAAAACCCTGATTACTCATACACAGTATCACTGGTCACACCACCTGATAAAATATATCCGTTTCAACGTCATTGATCCCCCCCCCCCCTCAAACTCCGATCTCCACCTTCACCCCCTTGGGCGTGCACCAGTCTTCTCGTCCCCCTCCCGCTCCTCTTACAGAACACAGGAGGAGTAAGCGCAAATTCAGCCAAGGACAGCTTTTCGTCCATGAACTAAATGGCCGTAAATTGCTAGCATAACGTTCTTTTCTCAGTCGTTTCGCTCGTTTTCAAAAATAGCACAAAAGTGTGTTAAGGGTGGTGTCTTTTTGGTATGGGTTCTTTTATGCATTAAGCTTTATCTCGGTGTTTCTCTGTGACAATGTCATATCAATAAAGCGATTTCCAGTTACCCGCCGCGCCCGCGCTATCTAGCGCGGGAGAGCAGAAAGTGTTCAAAGTACATTTTCAGCCTGTTTCGAGATTAGTGCCTGCATGAGTTGTCTCCCTTACCGCAACAAGCACGCATTTTTTCGTGGCAGAGCGGGTCTGTGTATGCACGGGGGACAACTCATGCAGGCAATAATCTCGAAACAGGCTGAAAATGTACTGTGCTGGTGAATGCGACAGTTTTCACCGCTGCTGTGCACACTGTGAAATAACACGGGGACGTCAAAGTTGTTCGCAACTGTCCACTTTCCTTGTCACCGAGTATTTTTGTTTTTTCCTTCTTATGTATCACTTAGCTCGGCTCGGTCCCGGTTAGCCCGACTTGGGCGTCGTCGGAGGGGTCTAGAGTTAGCGGCGGACCCGGAACAGGGTCGGTTGGGCTCTAGCGAGCAGTACAAGCGGTAGTAGGGGCAGCATCGTTCGCTGCGATATTAGTACGTTTTGAGTGGAACTAAATATGATCACCGAATGGGGTACATTGCCGGGTTTGTGATCATTCTCAGAAGAGTCTTCGTGTTAGTTTTGAGGGGTTGGATGGGGTGGGAGGTTAAAAACTAGCAACACCACTACAGTCATAATGGCTGATGGACTGATGCCACCGATCGTCCCGGGGGAGTTAGCATATAAATAAACGCAGAATTTAGTCAGTTTGATCGTCAAGCCAAACAAATGCTTTGTTAACAAAGAGAAGTTCATAGGGAAAAACTTTTCAACTGTAAACGGAACAGACACTGAAGTGCGATGTGTTATCGGACAATCAGTGTGTGCGTGTTAGCAGTCTCTCGGTGTTTGACATCAGTTATTCTTTCTTTCAGACGTTCAGACATCTTTCCTGTGCCGGTGTAAGTCAGCTAGGACTAGTCTGTCATCCCAAGAAATAATCCAAGATAATTTTAAGTCTCTCAGTGTTTTTGCTTTAGATAATTTTGACTCTCTGTGTTTTTGCTTCAGATACATTTAAAGTCTTTCGCCTTGAGTCGACCATGTGCATCACGATGGCGTACAGCAGCCCACATACAGCTTGGCCCGCCAGTAGATTTAGGTTTGTCTCGCCTTAGGTTTAGGCTAGTCCCTATAGCACAGCGGGTTAACGGCAAGCGCCCTATTATAATTATGTCACCAGTGTCTCAGTGGTTTTGTTGCTGTTGTTGTTGTTGTTGTTGTTATTTAAAAGTCTTTCACTTTCGATGGTTTGTTTGTTTGTTTGCTTGCTTCAGTGCTTGCAAGCTTGCTTGGTTGTTAATTTTGTCCGTTTATTTATTTATTTTTTTTTTTTTTTTTTTGTAAAATACTAGGAGCGCATAATGACAGCGGCAGTCAATTTTCTTCGCTTGTTGGGATCAAAGTGTTCTTACAGCTGCTTTCCCCCTCCCCCCCCCCCTTCTCCCCCATCCCCACCCTTCTGTCCTTTCACATGCACGCCCCATCACCTCACCTACCCCACCTCACCCCCCCCCCCCCAACACACACACACATTTACCCTTTGGGAGTTTCTCTTTTTATTTTGCAGAGACCGCAAAATTTCTCCACAGCTTTCAGGCTCATGCACAAGCAATTAACCTGGACTGACCCTAGCATACAGTCACGCACTAACGGCCTCAACGCGACCCGTACTGGTACATATAATGCAATTTAAACAAAGCCAGCACAGCCTTTCGTGTAGTATGACCCCGCACGCGGGCGTCCATCCAGCCTTTGGCGCGGCTAATCGGCATACGCTCTGCACACGAGGCTGTAGTGTCTCCTTTGTTGAAATTGTCGTTAACTATACACGGACACGAAGTTCGTAGGTGAATCAGTCACCTTTTACTGTACAGTACGAAAACTGATAGTCTCATTAACAGTTTTTAAACAGTTTTAAAGAGGCTATATTGAATGCTATTTGCTCACAGATCCTCCAGAGCTGTTTTCGTGGTATCTTTCATCACACCACATAGACGCCCGGACTGTGACAGCGTCTGTATGCTGGCACTGAGCCAACGGAAGCGTACTCGATGAAGCGGCGACCACACTGAGCGCTCCAGTAGCCGTGTAACAACAGTCGTAGAATACATTTGAATCAGTGTTCGACCGCTCGCTCACAGTGTAAACAACTTTGTATCGCATCAAGAGCTGTACTAATCATCAAGATAGAGTTTTTCGAGCGTACAGGCGCATTCTCGAACGAAACTGTTGACTTAGCAAAGATGGACTTAGCCCGTTTAAGTAACAGTGTAAATAATGTAAACGTACTTTAAATGAATGAGGTGGGGTAGGGGTGTGTGTGTGTGTGTGTGTGTGTGTGTGTGTTGGGGGGGGGGGGTTAACGTTCTATTCCACCACAAACGGGTGATATCAAAGACGGGGCAACCGTGAAAAAGCCAACACAAAATTATTAATGTTTGGCCCCAGCCAGAATACGAACTCACGACCCGAACATTAGAAGTCCAACGCTCTACCATTCGGCCGCCCCGGCTCCTCCTCCTCCCCCCCCCCCTTAAATAAATGGGGACACAAAAAGGGGTCTACACTGACCAAAAAAAAAAAAAAAGTTTTTCTGAGCGGCCCAACTGCTTTATTGGCAATTGCATTTTTTCTATGGATATTACAGTATTCAAAATGTGACTCTGGTGAATATTTACACACACACAGGAAAATAAAACTACAGAGAGAGAGATGCTCTCGCTGTAGCTAGCTCTCTCTCTCTCTCTCTCTCTCTCTCTCTCTCTCTCTCTCTCTCTCAGCTGTTTGATATGACGACCACCTTTTTTGTAATGGATATTGCTGTATTCAGAACCTTACACTCATATACACACAGAGATGTGAATCTAGTAAAACGACACAGACAGGTTCCCTTCCTATAAAATCTCTCCCTCTCTCTCTCTCTCTCTCTCTCTCTCTCTCAATTTGACTCTCTTCGTCTGAAACTGATTTAGCTGTTTGATAATTATGACTCTCTTCATCTGAAACTTAGCCGTTTGATAATTATGGATCTCTTCATCTACAGGACAGACAGAGACAAATTTGGAAGCAGTAACCGGTGCGTCAAAGACAAGTTTTTGCCGAATATTTGTACTCTGTGCACTTAAACCAGTCACATGTGTCAAGCCCGAAAATCAGAGGCCTCCATATATAGGTCAAGGTTGGCGTATTTAACGTGCGGCTCTCTTGTTTGTTCTAATTTTGGATTTTACCCCGTGGAAGTCGCAGAATCTGAAACTTGAATATCAGAGCTCGCAGAGTTAAAACAGTGCGTAGGTGGGCGGGTGGGTACAGTATTTGAGGCCGTAAATCGAGTTTTTAATCATACAGTGATGATGTCAGCGAAATCAGGAATCCATAAGAAAAACCGTGTCTATGTCGATCGAGTCACTTTGGTCACTCCCCCAAAAAAGTAAAACTGACACGTATTCGTTTGAAATATATATATTAGGCCCAAGAATTCATGTCAGTGGTCAGAAATATTCCAAAAATGCTGCCTGCTTATACTAAAAATCAAACGATCAAATTCTTTCTCTGTACAGTTTTACTACAGTTGCGCTTTGAAATGAGACCAGCGTTGACATCTTTTCAGCGCGGACAGACACCACACACACACACACACACACACACACACACACACACACACACACACACACACATGCAGTCGCACGCATGTACATGAAATAGACGGCACAATTATGTACTGGCTACCCGGCCTCGCAAGTGAGGTGTCAATTATCAGTCTTGACTATAGCTTGTGCTTTTCTTTTTTCCTTTTTGTTTTTCACTCTGAACAATGCTTCTTTTTCAGTCTTGTCCGCATTTAGTTTCCCTTAAAGTAATTCAGGTGCTTGGAGAAATACAACTGGAGATGACGAGGAGTTGTGGCGGGTAAGAAGAAAAAGAAAAATGAGGTGCATGTTCCAACACACACAGTCAATAGAAGCAAGTACATGTGCTCTATCAACACAGTGATATCCGGGTAGGCACACCCGTGTTGCGAGAAGAGCAAAACAACATGTGGTCGTATGTCTAACGGGGAGTGCTTATGTCAACGTGCTATGTGTCATGGAGATCCTGCGTATTTGAGACGTAAAATATTTTTCCTCGTCATTATCATCAGTACAGTAGTTTCATACTTTGCGTCTGGTGACGGATACAACTTCACGCTTGTGTGTGTGTGTGTGTGTGTGTGTGTGTGTGTGTGTGTGTGTGTGTGTGTGTGTGTGTGTGTGTGTGAGCGCACGCGCCATGTGCGCTTGGGTTTGTGCACACAAAGGACATTAGCAGTCATTTCTCAGTAACGACCATTTTAATCTAACCATTAGATTCTTCTTTTTTTCACTAGGAGTTAAGGATTTACACAATGTAGACTTGGAGAAAAACTAAACTTTGACGCTCGAAGAAACTTCACATTTTTTTCCCTTTACTTACAGCAGCGCGAATGTTTTCAAATTAACCACAGAAAAGTGTATCGCCATTTCAAAGCAAATTACGCACACATTTATTCGTTGAATTAGACGTCACTGAACTGAAATACACCAACTTAAAACTTTATTGGTGAAATACGCCAAGTTAGTTATGTAGGTAGTTCATGGTTGCTTAACCGTGCAGACAACAATGGCCATCTCACGGCGAAAAAAATATATGCGAAATCAAAATAATTAGTACTATTTGAAACAAGCTACCTCTGGTTTTTGTACATATTGAAAAAGAAAGTCACAGACACACATGAGGACTTATTTCCGAGGAAAAAAAGATACGAATACAACAAGGAAGAAAATCCCACTTACCCGCGTTTCTGACCAGAAGCAGCAAAATACTTAATACACTGAAAAAATGCACCAGACAACTCCTGTAACTGCAAGCAGCCATCTTCGAATTCAGCAGCAGCAACGGAGAAAAATTCCAAGCACGAAAGCTAGACAGTGAGGGCTACATCATCCCCCTTTTTCCCCCTCTTCCCAAAAAAAAACCTGTCCTCATCAGGTCAGGGCAAAGCGAAGCGCAGCAGCACAACTGAACTGTCCGGTTTGGAATGCAAGTTGGCGCACCGCACTAACGGCTTGGGACGCTTGTCGTACGGGGCGAGGCAAATGATTGGGTCACGTGACGCTTGATCGATTCTTGCGCTGCATGGCGGGAAGGGCTGTTTTAGGGCTGGGCCACGCTCGCTGATCAGCAGATGTGCGTGCGCGACCACTTTTTGAAAGGTGTGTGTGTGTGTGTGTGTGTGTGTGTGAGAGAGAGAGAGAGAGAGAGAGAGGGGGGGGTAGGAATCTTCTTCTTCTGTCGCATTTTCACCTCCCCCCCCCTCCTTCCCGCCACCATTACCTCCTCTTCAAGTCCCCTCAACTGACCCTAGCACCGTTTCTCGTTTATTCACCTTCCGGCCTCCACTCCCCCCCCCCATCCTCCCGTCTCTGCCACCTCCCCCCCCCCGCCCCCCTCCTCCCCTCTTAAACTAAGTCCTCTTCATGTCCCCTCAACTGACCCGAGCACCTTTTGTTTGCAGTGAGAGGGGGTGGTGGTGGTGGTGGGGAGGGGGGGGGTGTAAAACAATAGGTCGGGGACAAGTAACTGAGTCAAGGCTGAACTAACTTGCCAAGGCAAGGTACTGGAGGTGTAGCAGTGGAGGCGAGAAAAAAACAAACTCGCAGCTGAGCCGAGCCGCGTCAGCGTGATGACAACAGATACAGATTGTTTTTCCTCGTCTACTTTTTTTCCCTTTTAACTTCATTTGTAGAGAGACATACATCAAGCGCGGACAACAATCCTTTGGTTTTAAACAAGTTTATTGCAATACGTGTTGCATAACTAAACTGGTTTTTATGGATTTTTTCCTTACCATATCGAGTCAAATTCATGTGCAGACTCGTTTACGGTGCCTGTCTCGCCTTTATGTACACACGCACGCACACATATCAAGTGTGCACGCTAAATATCCCACGTTCATTTTTCGAAGAAGAGTAGGCTGTGGCCGGTGTCGTGGTATACAGAAATACTGTCGTACGCACGAGAGTGAAGTATTAGGGTTAGGTTTGCTCATAAAGTAGCGCTTAGCGGCAGCAGGCTTTCACTGCTTCGTCCTCCAGCCCTTCGTCCTCCAGCCCTTATTTTGGGAGCAGTTGCATCACTGGGAAAATGATGTGTCAGAGTAAGCTCTGAACAAGACCAGTTAAAAACAACTTGTTCAGTGAGGTGTTCAGATGTGCGTCAGTCAGTTTTTCATAGTAGAGACGGATATGTGCGCCGAGGAGAAGTCTACCATACCATACCATACCATAACATAGCATACCATACCATACCATACCATACCATACCATACCATAACTAAACAATTACCGATGAGCATAAACAGGCAATGCTTATGGCAATGCTCAGGGTGGACATACATCTCTTTTCCAACTGTGTTTTCGACTGTTCCCGGTAAGATAATAAATTTCATTTATATAGCGCACTTCTCAGATACAGTGACTCATTGCGCTAACACACATCACTCATACACATTCACACTATACAGACAAACACGTCAATCAGTACATATTACACATCACACAATACAAAGACACATCAGTTGAAAGCCTGTTGAAAAAGGTGCGTTTTCAGTCCAGATCTAAAAGCTGATAAAGTTGGTTGTTGTCTCAGCCCCATAGGCAGGGAGTTCCAGACTGTAGGGGCGGCAAAACGGAAACATCGTTCACCATGAGACACACGGGATGACCTCTCCAGCTGTATGTATTCCGGGGCACTTTACGCTTGAACGCTGGATGTACTCCCTCTAGTCTAAGCCACAGGCAGACTAACGATTTGTTTCATTGGTGGAGTGTTTCCAGCTTGGAAGTAAATCTGGCGTGTGAGGGTGGAGTATGCCTGGTTTAGAGTACTTTAGACTAGAGGGAGTACATTAAGCTTTAAAGCGGGAAGTGTCCCGGAGTGTACAGAGATGGTGAGTACATCCCGCCGCGTGTTACCGGTTCCTCCTACGTTGAATGCGATAAGATATCTGAGCTGTTAATAATATCAGTTATCACACTCACTGATCGGCACATGACAAAACTGCCACATCAGTGTCACAGATGCATTACTATCTCGGCGACCGCCGTGATTGGTCAAAAAGACCGCGCCCTTATCTTTATAGGCACGACTTCATAGATGGTCACCTTGACCTTGACCTGAAGTGAAAGTACAGCCACTAGTTTCATTTTCTTTAAAGTGAGGGTATAGTTACAAGAAAAGCCTGTTAAGGTTTGAGTTCCAACAGTGCGCGTGCAAAGGGCATTGTTGGCTGAAGGTCACATAATCATGGGAATTCAAATGAGACAGGTTATAGGGTATCGGCCGGTATTATCAAAATAAATTTTCCTTTTTTCTGTATTTTTCTGGGCCCGTTCGTAAAAGTTGAGGTTAATTTAACCCACGGCTACGGGCCTAACCCAGACTAGGACAAAAGAAACCCAAAAGCAAAATTAAATTAAAAAGGAAGCGAAGAAAGGAAGAAAAAATTCCTTCTATAACGGCTTAGGCACCTTGCTGGAATGGACCCGCTTCTTGATTTAAAACAACAACAACAACAACAACAACAACAATTTAACCCTAGAGCCAGTTTGGTTCCAGGTTAGACTCTAACCTAAAAAGTCCTAACCTCGACTATTACATACGGGCCCTGGAGAGTTCCTAAAAGTGCATGTGACCCCCCCCCCCCTTTTTTTTTTTTATTGACAAGAGGTGTTTGATGTTGGGAAATGGCAGACTTGTCTTGAGGGGTGACCAACACTACATGGTGCTCGGAACCGCACAATTTGCTTCGACTTTGACGTCACCACCGTCTAGTCTCAGCCACGGATGGACAGACTGGCGAGAAATTGCCATTTGTCTCCCCGTGCCCTTTTTCCATGTATTTAGCAATATAGATCTATGTCTAAGCTACCATGAAATCTGCTAACAACACGCTACTGGAGTACAAGTAAACCGACCGTGATGAAACCAGGCTCACGTTTCCAGAAACTACTTTGCGGTCAAAGCGGATATAGTCAAAAT